>MU204318.1:3016571-3061331 GCA_017309775.1 Paedocypris sp. Pulau Singkep | reverse complement strand
GAAAGAGAGAGAGCAAGCCAGGATGAAAGAAGAGAGAGAGAGAACGAGAGAGAGAGAGAGAGAGAGAAAGAAAGAGAAAAAGACAGAGTACAATTTAGAGACTGACTGACAGCGTGAGAGAAAAAGCAGATGAATATAAGAGGGCGAGAAAGAGAAGGAGAGCAAGACAAGATGAAAGCAGGTGAAAGAGAGTGACAGAGGGAGAGAAAGATGGGGAGAGAGAGATCGAGAGCAAGTCAAGATGAAAGCAGATGAGAGAATGAGAGGGAGAGCGAGAGAGAGAAGTGATATAGGATGAAAGCAGGTGAGAGAGTGAAAGTAGACAAGAAAGAATACATTCATTTAGCATAGGAGATTAAAAACAGAGAAGCAGTCAGAAAGCAAAACGCAAAGATAATCCAAAAATAAAAAATTTTCCCCCTAAAATATTTAGTTGAGATATTTTTTTGCATTTTGGATGTTTTTTTATGTCAATATATTGTTCTGTATAGCACAGTTGTTTCATGATAACAAAATTCTTCAATGTGCTAATATAATATAATTGCATAAAATTATATAATTTTTGGATTATATAATTGGAATTACCACAATTTATTACTATATTGTCTTTCAAATGTATATGTGACTGGTATTTATATCAAATACTTGTGTATGTTTTAATCTCCTGTGCAAATATAATCTATGCATATCATTACCGGCTGTAACACTGGAAGGCTGAGGGGTGTTTTCACTTCTCGGCTCCTTTAAAAAAAACATGAGCAAGGACTGTGCTGAATCTCCGAAGGTATGAACAAGCAAGCTCAGAGCAATAAAAGTTTTATCTGGGTAAACCAGCAGACGCAAACCGTAGCTGTAATTTTCCGACACGTGGAGCAGGCAGAAGAGCTTCCCAAAATGGCAGCGGAAAAGAATATCTGTTCTCTAATCTAATCTCATCTCATAATGAGGTCAAAACCTCGAAACCAGCAATGCTCAGATCATGTGTTCAATGAAATGGGTATCAGCTTGATCTCTCTCATCACCGCTGCTGGACACTCTGTACTGAGAGAGACTAACAGGAAGCCAGACGGCCCTAGTGGCCCCAGACGGCCCCGGCGCTCGGACAGACAAGGCTTGTCCGTGTGGCTCTGTGTGAAAGAGACACTTGAGCAAAGGACAATCCTCAAGGCACTATATCAGAAACCCTACTCCTTACTTATCCTAACCCCAAATCCTAAACGTAACCCCTCATGTTCTGCCCTAAACCTAAACTATTTCTAACCCCAAACCCTAAACCTATCCTAATCCTATCACCTAACGTAACCCTCAATCTTCTTACCTAAACCTAACCTATTTCTAACCCCAAACCCTAAACCTAGCCTAATCCTATCACCTAACGTAACCCCTAATCTACTTACCTAAACCTAACCTATTTCTAACCCCAAACCCTAAGCCTAACCTAATCCTATCGCCTAACGTAACCCTTAATCTTCTTACCTAAACCTAACCTATTTCTAACCCCAAACCCTAAACCTAGCCTAATCCTATCACCTAACGTAACCATTAATCTTCTTACCTAAACCTAACCTATTTCTAACCCCAAACCCTAACCTAATAATATCCCCTAACGTAACCCCTAATCTATTTACCTAAACCAAACCTATTCCTAACCCCAAACCTTAACCTAATCCTATCCCCTAACGTAACCCCTAATCTTTTTACCTAAACCTAACCTATTCAAACCATAAGCCTAACCTAATCCACTAATCTTATTACTTAACTTTACTTATTTAATTACTTAATACTAATCCTAATCCCTAACTGTAAATGCAACTTCCAAATTGAAGCCCTAAGTTTAACTGAACCATAAAACCTAAAAATAATCCCCAATTTTATATCCTAAAACTAACACTAACCTAATCTTAACCCCTAATTCTAAAGATACCCCTGATATTTAGGTATATCAGAATCCTAATAGAATCCTAAACCCTAACCCCTAATCGAATCCTAAACCCTAACCCCTAAACATAACCTAATCCTCCATATTACTTATAAACCTATTCCCTGAATCTAATTCTTAACCCCTATGACCTAAAGATAACTCCTAATCTTATGTTTTAAATCTAACCTTAGCCCTAACCTAATTTTAATCCCAAATCCTAAACCCTAAACCAACCATAAAGTCTAAACCAAACCTAATCATAACTCTAAATTATTATTGTGTGGCCAATCACAAAACGGATAATTTGTGCTTTAATGGGCGGAGCCAGAGCTAACTGGGTCACATGGCTAAACACATTCTGTTTTACACAGTATTACAGCTCTTTTTTATCAGAAAGTCTGCCAGTCATCAACAATTGTGACATTGTTTCCACTAGAAATAAAATAATTGTTTCAACTACATGAAACGCACCATGTTTACATAATCACACTGCGGTATAAAGCCCATTTCTGCAGTGAAGATAATGTAAGAAACCACTCTTTTCAGTTCACTGTTTAACATCTTCATGATTTCTCTTGGTGAAGCCGCGGCTGCTGTCGACATGTCTGTTTGTGAAAGCTGGAGGAGGTGTAAAGTTCACAACAAATCCTTCAGATCCACAAAATCAATACGAAAATCTCAGTCAACAGACATACTTCCAAAGGGGGAGGTAATGATGTCCTGTCAATAGATGACGAATGCTTCGGCCTAATCCCTTTAGAAGACTGCCGTGCCTCAGCGAGGTGAATGAAAGAGAAAACGAGATGCACAGGGAGGGCAGCGGATGAATAATGCAGTCACACGGCACAGCCTCTCGAATCCTTCAGACGAGAAATGAAAGGATCGACACGCATGCATCGCCTCCGATGAAGACCCTCGCAACACGCCAACGACTAAACGAAAACACACCGTACATGTCTGGTGAAGCGCCACTTCCGAGCCGCATGCAATGGCTTTTTTCGATTTCCGACAATGGAACTATAATAAACTATTTAATAATTAAACACTGAACAAAGACACAATTTGGAAAACGACTTCACACACTATTAGCCTGTCAAGTAAAAAAAAAAATAAGTCACACAATATTGATGGAAAAAAAATTAAGAATTAATTAAGATTAAATATATGATTATATATGAACGCTGCTATAGCTCACAAATAAAGAACTATTGTTCGTAAAAATAAAGAACAACCAAAAAATAAATAAAGAAACACTTTTTTGGAGTACTACACTGTGATTGGTTGGCTACCAATCTAGGGTGTGTCCTGTCCTCAAGCACAGTCGTTGGAATTGGCTCAAGCTCCCCGTGGCCCAGAAATGGAAAAGTGAGACAGAAAATGGACGGAGGGATTTGATAAAGATAATTAAAAAAAAACATCTTATTTAAAAGATCAATAAAGACATATTAATAATGATCACACAGGTAATGCAAGTAGATTTTCTCCACACAATCGCAAGATAATCTGATTTTAACGGCAGCGATGTTTTATGCTTTTAAACAGCACGAAATGAAACTCGTTCATCTGGTTCGGCACCACACGGTTAAAAGTCACGTGACCACACAGCCTCACCGATTTCACAATGTGAACAAATCACAATAATCAGTCATGTAATCTGATATCACGATGGCAAAGGGACACCGGCCCATTTCACACACTTTCTACTCTAAGAAAATAATAAAACGTATAACATCTTAAAACAAACTGATTATTTGTATACACCTGCTGGACAGTATTAATTTTGACAAAGATTTTTAATTTAGTTTTAGTCTTTTGACTGAAACTCAGTTTAGCTTTAGTCCCAATTTAGTCATCTTAATTTTGTTTTTTTGTTTTAGTCTAATTTTAGTCGACTAAATACCACAGCATTTTAGTCAACTAAATTACAGTATAGATATAGTAATTGAAATAATGGGTGCTGTATATTCTAAATGTTTACTAACGTTGCTATTTCTAAGAAATCTGAATACGTAGTTAACTATGAACATATAAAAACTATACAAATATCTTACTTGTTTGGAAAAAACGTTTATTTCGCTTGAACTTATTTTTATGAACTTTTCTTTCAATCAAAATAAATGTATTCTCATAAATGAAACCTCAACAAAGAGGTAATGAAACACAGTAAAATAAAATAAATTATAATTACCTCACGTTTATAAGTAACAAATGGTTGCCGTGTTTTTCCTTCGTGTCCTGATTGGTTCTCTTTGCGTTTGAACCCGCCTTCCCCACAAGCTCGGATTATGATTGGACGTCGCCACGAAAGGCATTTTTGTTTAGTATTTATTCGTTGACGAAAGTGTCAGGAAATGTAGTTATAGTATCGTCCCTAAGCAGGAGTTTTTATACAGTTCTCGTTTCGATTTCTTCAGGGAAAAAGTGTCGTTGTTGAAAACGATGACGGGAATATTTTGTCAAAGGAATTAACATCATGGGACGTAAAAGACGAGCGATAAAAAAAAGGCAGCTGAGACGGACAGATACCGACTCCCTAAAAATCCTGTCGATCAGAAGAAAAGAGTTGTGATGAATTTAAGCAGTGCGGCTGATTGATTTCTCTCACAGCGCTGCACTGATAACCAGGAGAGCGTTATTATCGCAGCCTCCCAGGAACTGGACCGGGCCGATGCGTGAAGCCTTTTGTGCGCTGAAGAGAAAGATGCTCTCAGCACGCCTCTCATCTTCTGGATGCCGAGAGGAAGCACAAATGAGGGAGGAAGTATGGGACGGCCAGGCCTTCCAGAGCGCTCACTTCCTGCCAGCGGATTACTAACAAAACTCCCCTCATAACATGACTCAGCGGGATTAGGAGATTATCACCTGTCATCTCACACACTTATGGACTCTCGGTCGGTGGCTTGTATTGTTCTTGGGTTGGGATCATTTTTTCAATGCGAGATTGAGCAACCTTTTGTCTTCTGGGGCGATTTGTGTGGGGGGAAAAAATTGTAATTTCAGGTTTAACAATTAGCAATTTAATTTAAATTCTCTTTTTGGGGAAATCAAAACAGTAAGTAGCAACAAGGTTTTTTGAAAGATATATAATGTCTATATAGGCACTGGATAAATAGTTTCTAGATTGATAGATACACATTTTCCAAAAACTATAAAAAGGTTGAGCAAAGTTCAGAAACTAGATACATTGTATAAATATGCATAAACAAAATACTGTATGTATGTGCTATGTATCTATAAAAAGTGATCGAAAATCAGAAATTAGATGCATTGAATAAACAAATAAATATCTATGCACTACGTATCTATAAACAAATAAAAATGATAAAATAAAGATGATTTTAAACATAACTACGATAATAAACAGGAGTCAACTTTTGGTCTTCTGGGCAATTTGTGTGGGATGAAATATAGTAATTTCAGGCTAATTAATTAGCAATTCGTCCCCGAAAAATGTAAGCACAGAGATAATTTGCATAATACTGTTTTTATTCTTTATCATAAAAATATTAATATATTTTTTTAATAGTTGAGGATTTGGCACAGGCCCACTTGCTGCAACTAAAAGACGTGACAGCAGTTTCCTCCTGGGTTATTTTTGCTTTTAGGAATAATTTAGGAAAATGTTACATTACGTAAATAAGACTTATTAGGGCAAATTGGAAAAACTGTATATAGCTAAAACGTCTGTAGATAGACAGATACATAGATAAAAAGATTTAAAAGTTGAGCAAAGTTCAGAAACTAGATACACTGAATAAATATAAATCTATACAATCTATTTAAAACGAAGTGTGAGCAAAGTTCAGAAACTAGATACAATGATTAAATATAAATAAATATGTATGTACTATATATCTACAAACAAATAAAAACAATAAATTAAAGATGATTTGGAACATAACTACTTTGATAAACAGGAGACAAATTTAAACACATTTTAACATGTTTCTTAAACGGCTCTTAAATGGCAAATATTCCAGTATGTGGCTAAAGCCGTTGGGCAGTTTCGAGTCCCAGTCCGGTGGGTATTATTAGACAATGACCCCCACATGCCCCAAACCTGAACGCTGCCCACTGCTCCTGGTGTGTGTGTGTCACTTCTCTAGATGATGAAAAGCAGAGCACAATTTCAATACAGCCCCTAGTGGCCATATGGACCTTTTCATCGACTTTGAATATCCATTGTGGCATTTGACCCAATTGTATTGTGTTGAGATTAAAGCACACACTTACGTTTAATCTGTTCTCTGGCTTCTTTGCTCCACTTTGGCTTTTTTTGCTCCGGCTCTCCGCTTGTCTTCCACCTCCTTTAATGAGGACGAATCACTCCTCGCGTTTGTTTCAACATCATGAATCTAAAGCTGAGCTCATTACCCAGTCCGGGACATTTAATAACCTGCATTTGACAGAGCTAATAAGCATTAATGCTGTAAGGTTCACTCCAGGCCGAGTGTGAAGTGACGTTCCACAAACCACCGGTGTTGAGTAGCGGGATTGCCCTGACTTTCCCAACTTCGGAAAACTTTGACTAGCAAAGCCACATCCAGTCAAGTGCGGATTTGTTGGGAAAGTTAAGCGGCCGTTATGGATTAGAATTACGTGGAGAATGTTAAAGTCACTAGGCCGAATATGAAGATGTGTGAAAGTTCTAATTCGAGAAGATCCATCTCCCTCTCCATTTTAAAGCGCCACTAATCCACTGAACCAATGATTATAACGTACCATAAGTCGGGTTTCTCGCCACTCCATCACATCGGTTCCTAGGGACTTTTTTGAAAGTGAAGCTCTTTCTTTCATGAGGACTTACACACTCTCAAATAAAAAAAACCAGACCAATCCACTCGCTCGTCCTGAGCTGACGGGGCTTTCCCGCGCACCTCGTATTTAAACAGCCGTATCTCATACATTTGTCTCAAATATACAGACGCTCAGCAACCGTAATCTAGTTTTATGACTCTTTTCCCCCATCTCTCTGTTTAAACAGGCCGTTTTAAAAGCGTCACTTGAAAATCGATGCGGCCAAAGAACGATGGCAGTGAAGCCTTTCAACGTGTGACTGGGATTCAAGTGCTTTAGACTCTTCGGATTACCCACAAAGTGAAACAGTGACACCAAAAAATATCACTTCGCCATTTTTTTTCAAACAAAAATTACAATTATCACCTGTCATTTCACACTCTTATTCCCAAATTTTTGAAGACAGATAAATAATGGACATTTTTCTTTTTAAAGTATTTTTCCCCCTAATTTGCATAGCAACTTTGCGTTGGTCTGGAACTAAGAAAAGAGCTATATAAATAAACTTGAACTTGAAATCTTATGGACTCTCGGTCAGTGGCTTGTATTGTTCTTACATTGGAATCATTTTTCCAGTGCGGGATTGAGCAACGGGAAAAGTGCTGGAAAAATGAAAGCAACGAGCTAATTTACATATTAATATCACGTTCACTGGCTGCGACTAAAAGCTGCCGCAGAAAAACTTTAGGCAGCTTGACAAAGTGATCTGGCTGTTTTCAAGTTGCTCCCTCTTCCATTGTAGTTTTGCAAGAAAAACTGTAACATCAAAAAATATAACTTCGGCATTTTTCAAGCAAAAGTACAATTGTGATTTGCTTTTTTTGCCTAAAGCGCTACGTTCACTGAACCTGAAGTGCAGATCAAGAGATTTCTCCGGCTCATGGCTCATATTTATGTTATCGTCGTCATAAATAGTGAGCGAATGTCCACATTCTAATCAGGAGCACGTCTACAAATGAGTGTGTACAGTAAAATAAAGCTGCAAGCAGCAATGAAGCAAAGGCAAGCAAGCATATGCCAAAACAAGAAAGGAATTGTTTGATTAATAAAATGTGTTCAAAACTATTGCAAACAATAAATATGTAAGTAGAAGTGTTTGTTTATTAAAAACAAAACCAAATAAAGAATTTTTTTGATATATTCAATCAAAAACAAAAAAACTATTGTTATTGTTTTAATAAAATTGATTACTGTATATCTAGTATTATATTAAGTATAATATTAAAGACCAAATATAATTGACACAATTCCAAAAATAAATAAATAAACAAATATACACATATATATACATATACAGTATACTGTACATAAACTGTATATACAAATATGCATCAATTTATATAGTTTTTTACCTTTAAGTGACTTTGAGTTACAGGTACAGTACAGTAAGTTTTTATAAAGATTCAGAAATAAAGAGAATTATTTTTACTAATGGTCAAAGCTGAGTGTCTTATGGGTAAATAAAGCACAAATCCAGTCAGCGTGTGTGTGTGTGTGTGTGTGTGTGTGTGTGTGTGTGTGTGTGTGTGGTTACAGTAAATAGTAATAGGAGTGTCCTGGCAGAACTCAATCCCACCTGCGAGTGCGACGCCTGCCAGGAAAGACGAAACAAACCGTCACTCGCCATTCCTGTTCTCCTTTTCTCTTCCTTTCTCGCTTCTCCAAACCCGTCTTACTTTCCCACACACCTCCGCCAAACAAACACACACACACACACACACACACACACACGCACACACACACACACACACACACACACACACACACTGACAGCTCCACTACCCACCATGCGTTCACTCTCAAGATCAACACAACAGACGAAGAAGAAAAAGAAATCAATCTCTTTTTTTGGTGAATTTAAACATTTTTACTCTGAATTACATCCTGTTAACAGAACATTGCTCTGTAGTTTGAAAACAAATGTGTGTTTACAGCAGGAAAAGTGTGTACGTTTGACAAGTGAAACGTGTAAAGTCATCACAGATTAATAGAGAAAACAAAGATTGTATTCTTATTCCAATTTTATCTATTTTATCACTCTTTTTTAATGTTTAATTTGGTAAATTGTGGTTTATTGTATTTTTTTTCTATATGACTTTAGAGAGACACTTTATGACTGATGCTAATGGTGTGTGAGTGTGTGTGTGTGTGTGTGTGTTACGCAGAATAACAGACTAATTATGAGAGCAATGCTGTTTATGAAGTGTGTGCTTGTGTGTGTGTGTGTGTGTGTGTGTGTGAGACTAAATGACAACAGAGAGACTTTGAGAGTGAAGCTGCAGAGCGAGTGTGTGTGTGTGTGTGCGTGTGTGTGTCGGGGTCTTCATTAATGAAGGTTGACTCGGCTCTCGGGGTGAAACGGAGGTTCAGGATTTCTGACAGAAACACTCCCGTCCCACCTGCACAGGAAGACCCCGCGCTAATTGAAACATGGCGGCTCGTAACCCTCTCATTATCTCGCCAACGTTTCTCACGCCGCCGTGGAAACCAGAGAAAAGGAGACGGAGACACCAAAAAAGCCCATACGTACGGAAATATGAAAAGTTAGGTGCGTATTTAAATGTGTGTGTTTACACTTTTACGTTGTTAAAAAAATGTAGATTATGGCGTTTAAGATGGAGGAGAAGGAAGAATGCTTGTGTTTTTTTATTTGACACTCCGGTTTATGCAAAGCAATAAAAGCATAATTCTCCTCGGCTATAAATCAAGCAGTGCGACTCCTAATTACAAATTAATGAACTTTTCTGCGATTTAAAGAGCTAATAAGAGCGAGCAAGAGCACTCGCGTAGAAAACTCTCACGCTTCAGGAAGCTTCGTGCAGACATTAGCGGGGGAAGATTGATTAAAAAATGGCCAGGTTCTTACCATTTAAAACTAAATAAAAAATGAAAAATAATTGATAATATAGTTTTTTAAGTCATTAAGCAAAAAAACGAAACAAAACTTAATACAAAACACATGTACATATTAGAATTTAAAATGGTTCGAAAGCTAAATAGCACGACCTTAATGTCAGTTAAAGTTAAACATTTCGTGAAAAAATAGTCATTTTGAAATTTCGTTAAGAAAAATCTCTAATTATAGAATCAGTACAGTATGGTTGTTTTATTTAATTCATGCACAACTGAAGTCAATAATATGAATTAATTCATAAATTCATTTTTATGACATACTTTTCCATTTCTGGGTTACGGGGAGCAGAAACTCTGCATCTGAAGGCGGGGCAAACACCCCGATGGCCAACCAATCACAGAATGAGACACACAGACCCACACATCCACACTTTCACTCACACCTATGGTCAATGTTCCGCATTTTTCAAACCAGGCCGCAAACTCTCAGGTTTCAAACGGGTCCTGTACACTGTCTGGGTTTAAAAACCTTGGTTTAAGAACAGTATTCAAGTGAAAAGAACAGCATTTTGTTGCTTCGTAAAACAATGGAATATTTACAAGCCGTTTCCAAAATTTGCTATTGATTTAATTTTCAGACACAGAAAAAGAAATCTCCAATCGTGACTTTCCGCGTCTCTCTTTCCTCACCTTCTGCATGTGTCTCTTCATCCTTTGCTTTTAATTACCCTTTTTCTTTCCCTCTACTTACAACTAGCATTTGCAATTAGCGAGTGTTGAATGCGTCAGCCCCTAATGAGCGGCCCACCCTAACGCCTTATCACGCGGCTCGTAAACACACACTTTTCCCCTCCTCTTCCTCCTCCGATGTGTTTTCTCATTTGTCCGCGGCTTGTTTGGCCTTCGTTTCTTTAATCTCGGTCAGAGTCTCTCTCGTGTCCATCGGGAAGTTGGGATTATTAAGTTGTTGGATGTCGTTTGTCTCGCCGCGAAACATTTTAACACACGCGGAGATGAAATGACGCGGCTCAATCAAACGTGAAATTTGAACGCGGGGAAATTCTGCGTCCAATCAGCGAGGCGGAGAGAATATTAGTCTGAGAAAACATGGCCAATTGAAAAGGCAAAATACGTATAGAAAATGTGTGTGTGTGTGTGTGTGTTCAAGTTCAAGTTCAAGTTTATTTATATAGCGCTATGAAAATTAGGGGGAAAAAGCGAAATAATCTGTCTTTAAAGCAAAAAAATGTCCATTATTTATCTGTAAGCATCCTTGTGTGTGTGTGTGTGTGTGTGTGTGTGTGTGTGTGTGTGTATGTGTGTGTGAGAAATAGAGAGTCTTGTTCATTGCCCACAGTTGTGAATGTGTGTGTTCTGTTCTGTGATTGGTTGGCCAATTATAGAGCTGCAGGAATTTGCTCCTCCTCCCTGTGACCCAGAAATGGAAAAGCAGTTTATAAAACGTATAGATGGACAAACGTAAGAGTCTAACATCTGGCCAGGTGTTTTCATTAAAACGTTTCCACTCCAACCAGGAATTTTCACATTTTTGACTCCCTAACACACACACACACACACACACACAAATCACCTGAAAACGACAAAAAGACAAACGCAAGGTAATCTACCTGGCATAAAAACCATCATTATGGAGTCACGGCAGGAGAACTATCACGCAGCGCCGGCAGAAGGAAGATTGCTAACATTTTCTTCAATTCTCTCCAAGATTACGTTCAATTTCGGTTGCTTCACGATAGAGAAGGAAGTGTTTCGTGGCGCTGAACGCAAACATCAATGAGAACAAGAACTTTACACACACACACACACACACACACATTTTCTTTCCAGCACAGAAGCTACTGGCCTACAAGATGCTGAAACTTTATTTCCGTGCTCTTCCGGAATTAGGGCGGAGTTTGCCTCGGGCTCTGGGATGTAGATCATCTATTTTTTCATTGACTTGCCCGTTTTCCCTCCTTTTCTCTCTCTTTCTGTCCTCTCTCTTTCCCAGAACAATCCTTTCTGCTTGCATCTGGGTTGCATTCAAGGGCATCGCGGTGTGATGGGGTTTCACAATCTTATTCACAATTATTAGTGAAGAGTCTTTTTACAAGCTCTTATCTCGATCATCTTTACAGTATCGGTGGTCAAACAGTAGAACCAGAAGATGGATATGAAGCTTTACTCTGCTGAGCTGTCTGAACAATCCTAACAGTAACAAAAATAGCTAAATTGCGAATAAATGGAATAGAAATGAAATATTTTGAATTAACAATGTTATTGGCCAATGATATACAAGAAATCTCTCTCTTCCTGCCACACTCCCTCTCTCCGCCTCTCCTTCTCTCATCACAATGTCTCTCTTCCTCCCATTTTCTTTCTCTCTCCCTCTCTATCATCCTTTCAATCCCTCTCTATCTCTCTCTCTCCCCCACTCTCTCACCCTTTCAATCTCTCTCTCTCTCTCTCTCTCTCTCTCTAAAATCTAGTTATTCTAGTGAATCTGGTGTTTTATTATGACGAAAATACTTTTATTTTCCACAATTTCAGGCACCGCCCACTAAAAGTCATGTCGGGAATGAGCTTGTTCCACACTGCTATTTTACCTCTCAGGCAATGTATAAAATACCTAGGCAATATGTAAAAACGGAACTGTTTCATAATTTGCAGTTCTTGATTCATCACAGTAATTACAATAAAACAAGAAAACTAGTTTCAATCATTTTTCTTAAAATCATTTATCCATTTTTATCAGCTCTGGCTGACGATTTAAAAAAAAAAAAACCTTTTAAAGATTGCAAGCTGTTCATTCCACAGTACATTTTGTTGTCTCTGACTCCGCCCACTTTGGCAACGAACAATTAGCAGTTTCCTGTTTTGTATATGAACTATAAACAACATAATTACATTTTCTATCTTCATTCGTGGCTCACAAGTATTGTTATGACGTATTGAGGAACATTTTCAAAAATGATTAAAAATACAATTCATCGTGGAGCTCTAGAACTGGAATTCCACTTCCTTTCCACCATTAAACCACTAGTACTCAAAGTAAATCGTCAAAGATGAAAGTACCGACACGTTCGAATCTAGACGATCTCAAGTGTGAGATGGATTGCGTAGTCCATAAAACATCATGCCAAAACATCGACTTCTGCATGGAAAACCTGCGCCGCAAACTCGTGCAGAAAAAGGAAAGTCTGGCACAGGAATTCCATTTCACCGACTTCCAGAATGTTTCCAAAAGCGTCCGAACACGATGTAAACTCAATCGCGGCAAATAACTCACGAAGGTCTGTATTTAGTAAACACCGAGTCCAAACTGTTGAAGAACGAAGCCATGAATCAGAGTTCTGCGCCGTGAGGTAACCCTGGATTCCCATCTTGTTCCACATTCATATTCCAAAAAGCTGAGATAATGTTCTAATTATACCTCCTGGAAATTTGAAAGGATCCAGAGGAAAACCTCGCCGTCTTGAACTCGGGCAGCCATGCTCCCGTCTCGCACCGTCCTGCCCTTCATCTCTCCAGTGCGGGAGTTATTAAAATCCACTTAAAAGTGCTCACATCTTCTCCGGGTGGAAAGTATGCAACAGGCCAACAGGCCCCTGAAAGTCTGACCCTCAACATCTGCTTTGAATCTGGTGGAAATACACACAGCCCTGGTACAATCGGTCACTGTGCTTGGCCGTGTGTTGCGGAGCAGACAGACAGTTTTCGGTTTCTGTTGTTTACGCCTGTTTGTCTACTCCAGCTGATTGTTCACTCTCTCGGAGCTTTACACATCTGTAGGACACACCAGTGATCCGGTGCCGAGACCACCAGACACAAGTGTCAAGGACTTTTTAGTAAATATTAAATCAGCCAAATGTTCCCAAAAGTCGTCTTTGGTGAATTAACTGGTGCCTTGACATCGTCGGCCTCTTTAGCAAGTGAAAAAACAGGGATTTGGCAACCAATGGCACAAACAATTTGTGAAACTAGGAATTCAAATCCGACTCTAATATTAAAAAGCGTAGAACGAATTGCAAAAGGTGCTCCAGCAAACATGACATTATATGAGACATCACCAAACGTGAGATTATATGAGACATCACCAAACGTGAGATTATATGAGACATCACTAAACGTGAGATTATATGGGACATCACTAAACGTGAGATTATATGGGACATCACCAAACGTGAGATTACATGAGACATCACTAAACGTGAGATTACATGAGACATCACTAAATGTGAGATTACATGAGACATCACCAAATGTGAGATTATATGAGACATCTCCAAACATGAGATTATATGAGACATCTCCAAACGTGAGATTATATGAGACATCACTAAATGTGAGATCATATGAGACATCACCAAACGTGAGATTATATGAAACATCACTAAATGTGAGATTATATGGAACATCACTAAACGTGATATTATATGGAACATCACTTAACATGAAAGTATATGAGACCTCATAAACGTGAGATTAAATGAGACCTCTCCAAATTTGAGATTATATGAGACATCACCAAACGTGAGACTATATGAGACATTACCAAACGTGAGATTATATGGAACATCACTTAACGTGAGATTATATAAGACATCACTTAACGTGAAAGTATATGAGACATCACCAAACATGATATTGTATAAAACCTCAGAAAACATTAGATTATATGAGACTTTACCAAACGTGAGATTTCATAAAACTTCATCAAGCATGATGATGTTATATGGGATATCACCATGCATGATATTTTATGAGACATCCCCAAATGTGAGATTATATGAGACATCACCAAACGAATGTGAGATTATGCGAGGCACCCCAAAATTCATCAACATTCAGCAATTCACAATCACACCATTGTTGAGAAACAAATTCTGAGGCTGAAAGTTATAGAGAAAGAGAAAAAGTTGCGAATGAAAGGATGGAGAGGAGAAAGTGGATCCGTTCTTATCGAGATTGGGTTTTTGTGTGCATTCCATGATTCTGATCTTAGCGATGATGTCACTCATACTCTACAACAGCGTTTGCACACATTTTCTCAAAAACATGCACACGTTGTTCTCAAAAAGCATTAAAATAGAACATTGTCCTCTAATCTGACATGGCAGCCACACATTTCAGACTTTTAACGTATTTACAATACATTACTGTATTTTTTTTAGACTGTAAGGCGCACCGGATTAATAATTGCACCTTCAATTCTTAGTCTAACCTTTTTTTTTTTTTCAATTTTTTTTTACATTTTTGAAATGTTTATCTTTTTTTCACATTTTTTTTTTCTTTTAGTCTATCATTTTTTCCAATTCTTAGTCTAACATGGTTTCCCAGATTATAAAGCACTGTCAATTTGTAAAAAAATATTTAGAATTATAACTGCCCATTACAGTCCAAAGAATACAGTAAACACATTTAAACACTCAAAAAATATATCAGAACTTACAAGATTTCGTCGTTTTGGAACTCCAGAAGTCCATGGGTGTCTTCAAAGTCTTCCCCTCCTCCACGAGCAGATCCTTCCACGGTTTTATACGGCAGCGACACCACGCCACGGGCTCCAGATGTGCGCAGGACCTTCACTTCCATGACACCTACACTCTCACTCACATGAGCAACGGGCTCTTCAAAGGTGAAGATTCCAGCATGGTCATCGTCAAAAATAGTGACGGTTGCGGTGGAGGGCGCGCCGAGCGTGGCGATGGTCTCCACGTGATTGGTTTCAGTGGCCTCTGGTTCATCATCCTCGTGAAGGACGCGGACATTGCTGAGGTGGATGAGGAAGTTCTCGTCCTCCTCGAAAATGTCATCATCGATAATCCCAACTCGAATCTCCTTCTGTGTCTCGCCCGGCTTGAAGACAACAGTTCCTTCAGTGAATTCATAGTCTGAACCTGCGTTTGCCGTTCCATCTTCAGTGCGAAATTCCACAGACACTATCTGGTTGAGATCACCTCCTCGCCGCATAACGTTCACCGCCACGGTTCCGCAGTTTTCCAAGCACTGGTAGGAGCAAGGCTCAAAGAAGATCTTGGAGATGGGGTCGTTCTCCCCAGCATCACTGCGCACCTCGTGCATGCTCACGGCTTTACGAGCCTGGTCTGCGGCGTGCTTCTTCAGAATGTTCCCAGCGCCGGTCATCAAACGAGTGGCTTGACAGCGGTAGAAAGCTCGGCTCTTCTGCTGCTGGCTGAGAACCTGGTAGTTGGCCAGCTCAATCAACTGCTCCACCTCTTTATCTGGATGTTTCTGCTTCAGCTCCTTAAGGATCTTGGCCATTTCACGTCGGGCTTCCTCTTCATCCAGGTCCTTGTCCTCCAAATCCAAAGCCAAAGTGCCATCTAGGAAGTCAACAGCGTGGGAATTCAGCATCTTGCCGTCCATCTCGATATCCACCTTGGATGGCGGACGGTCTCCTTCCGTCTCGATGATCATGCCGCGATGCTTGCCAGCTCGGTAGCGCTTGTAGACGTACTTGTAGAAGAGGAGACGGCGGTCCGCGATCCAAGCAAAGACCACACAGATGGGGAAGAAAAAGAGGGTGAGAAGACCTTCCCACACCTGAACAACGCCTGGAGAGATCACAGCCAGGATCAGGTAGAGCCACAAGTAGGCGAAGATGCTCCAGGCGGCCGTGACGAAAAAAACCCGCAGGTGCTTCACTTTGCGATGCTCGCCGTCCGGCACCACGTAGACGCAGAGCCCGATGATGACGAACATGTTGAACGCCGCGCTTCCAACGATGGTGGACGGTCCGAGATCTCCAGCTTGGAAGTTATGGCCACAGACCTCAATCACTGAGAGCAGGATTTCAGGAGCGGAAGAGCCCAGTGCCATCAGCGTGAGGTTGGAGACGGTTTCGTTCCAGATGCGTACGGTGGTGGTGGTCGTCTCGCCGTTTGGCTTCTTAATCGTGATTTCCTTCTCCTGAGAGGTTATCACCTCAATGGACGCCATGAAGCGGTCAGCGATAATCGACACGCCCAGGAACATGTACGCCAGGGCCACGAAATAAACAGTGGCACGGGCCACCTTGTCCCCGAAAGAAGGATTTGGTGGCTCCCAGACTGGAAGAATGACTCCAGATGAACATGTGGCTGATCCACCACAGCTTAGTGACTTGTTGGCAGGAGAACTATGGTCCTGGATGTGGTCTGAAGCGTGTTCTCCAGTCACGTGATGGGCATTGTGGAGCAGAACCACCATGATGACAGCACACTGAAAGCCTAGCGACAGGCGGGGAGGTGCCTCACAACGCTTCATCGTTCCTTACTCGGTCTGTTGTGAAAAGAGGAGAAAAAGAGGAGAAGAACATCAGGCCACGCAAGAACATGAATAGTGGAGAAAGTACTAACAAACAGCATTTTTGAACTATTCCAACCGTGTCTGCAGCAAATTGCATCTGGAAACGGCAGGAAAAATCCATCCCGCAGCATCTGGACGTGCTTATCCGTGTCACGTTTGTTTATTAACTCAATCGTCAAGTCTATTCCGACATGCCGGACTGAGCCCAGGCGGTCCCTTAAGCCCCCCGTCTAACCACGTTACCGGATCCAGCGAGGTACTCCTCATTCATCGCTGCCGATTATCAGACCGGGGAGAGAAAAAAAACGCACTAAAACTGTAAAGTTCGGATTGGGACGCTGATTGTGCCCAATCAAACTTGTCCAAGCAATCGCATCAGCACGCAAAGGATGGCAGAAAGATGGAAGAAGATGCTGGTGCACACACACACACACACACACACCCATGATATCTGCAGTCATTAATTGACACCGTGCACGGCAAACCAAAGTCCGTACTGCTCACACACTGCACACACAGCATCCAAATGACCAGAATAATCCAGCCTCAGTCAATAATATCACTTCAACCAGACGAAAAAGACACAAACCTGACCGTTTAACCACCACTCCATTTATCATTCACATCTCCGGTCGTGTCCAGGTATAATTCGGTATAATTCCCCCCAGAGAATGAAAAAAAAAAAAGCAGAGGCAATGCGGACCGTTATTCCCGAACCGGTGACGCGCAGACAGGTGCATGTTTAATACCACTTTCACGTGCGAAATATAACAGCCTCAAACGGCTCATTCAAGGCGACCCACAGGTTCGATCGCGGAGAGGAACCGACCGGACCGGACCGGACCGGACGGGGTGCGAGCGCGCACCTCTGGAACCGCGTGAATCTCCGCACCGGTTACACGCTCGCGCTACTCGGTTCGTCCGCGAGCCATTTTAACTCTCGTGTGAGTAGATAAGGCTTGAAAAGCGCCGCTCTTACCGTATCGGCAGTTGGAGAAGTCCGTCGGAGAAATAGCGGGAAGCTGTTGTCTCACCGGAGTGTCCCAGCTCGCATTAGTTTAGCCTTTATATGTGTTTATGAGATGAGGGGGAGATTAGAGACCCATATCTTTAACCTCCGATTTCCATAGACGCGACGGCTTTTCCCCTCAGACGCACCCGCAGCGATCAAATATCGGATGCTATATCAGCGATTCCGTGAAGGCTGAAATGTGCGCGCGAGTTCTTCCTCATTCTTCCCTCTCTCTCGGCCGGTTCGGTGCGCGCGCGTGTGTGTGTGTGTGTGCGTGTGTGTATGTGTGTGTGTGCGCGTGAGCGTGTGCGCGCCTGCCGTGGAGCCTCGCGCTCTTTGAGTGGGATACGCGCGCGATCGCTCTGAGAAAAAGAAAGGAGGAGGTGGGTCTCTCACTCTCTCTTCCACTCTCTCTCTTCGTTTTCCCCTCCCTCTCTTCCCGGTCACACACGCATATAAAACATACCGCGGCTTTATCTCTGCTGATTATCAATCAAAGACGCATCAACCGGTAACAAAGATGGTGAGCACGTGACGCAAATACCGGAACCTTTCGCTTTCGTTGTTGGAGGGAAATCCCTCACTGCTTCTAAATCTCATTCATTGTTCGCTACATCGCTTCGATTTACTTATTTATTTATTTTTACTTCTGAAAGGATAGCATCAGCCAAGCAGGCGTTTATGATAAAGCAGACTAGTACAAACACGTGTATTGCTCACTTTCCGGAACGCAAAAACAATAGCGCGAATGCTTGACTTATAATCCAACCTCGATGATTGCGCTGTTTTGTGAAAAATCAAAATTCCATTCCTTGTGAATCGGGCTTTTGAAAACGCTTTCTTAAATTATTACACAAGCGTGATTAATTGCGCTGACACTCACATAATGCAGGTAATGCGACAAGATGCTATATATTAACATATGAGTAAGGTGTTCTGACGAGGAATTCAAATTAAAGTCGTAACATACACGCGGTGAGTAATACTTTTGATCCGCTTTTGAATCTTGAATTAACGCAGTACCGCAGTCTGTCGGCAGGGGCGCCAAAACGACCCAGACAAGAGGGAGAAGCGTGACGATTTGTTTTCAGCACAGGTGAATATTCACATGGACTTTAGTGAATAGCTTTTAAATTTCTCCTCAGACTCGTCACAGAAACCCCAGACTATTTAGCATGAAAGGTCACGTGCAGCAAACAAAAACATTACCAAACTCTGGCAAATATTTGCACGGCTTATTTCCGTTCAACTCATTCTATTGATCTGTATTTAGCAGCGGAGAGTTCTGCTTCACTACGTAATTAATGATCCACTAAATATATTGTGACACGGCTATTAAAGTTTAATTCCTGTCGAATTTAACGTGACTCGGAGACTGAGTGCAGGAGGCTGCGGTTTTCCACCACTGTAACGAAAAAGTTAGTGTTTGTTTTTCCACTCCATAAATCTAAAGGTGAGTTTAAAAGAAGCAGCAGCTGTTTGGGCTTCGCTCAGGTGCGGTACAGCGTGGCCTAGTTCTCGTTCACTTTGGCCAGAGGGTGATGTGTGTGAGTCTCTCTCTCTCTCTCTCCTCACTCCATCCGTTTGGTTAGTCGTCCGTCTTTCCGCCGCACAATATCTTCCCCTAGAGCCAAACCAGCAGTTTACTGCCAGTTCAGACAAACACAACATGTTAAACTGCCATTATCCGCTCTCTCGCACACACTCAAGCCCGTTGAAAAGGCTTTCACGAGGACCATTCGGTGGTATTCCACTGAAGATGATGAAACGAAAAACCGAAATAAACGAGCCTAAAGGCCTGCATCGACTTTTTACGTCCAAGCGTCATACAAGTGGAATTTCAATTCCCTTCAAAGCCTTCAAACAAAGAGGAGTTTTATTAAAGTTCTAGCAATGATGAATTGTAGCATTGTACTTATTCTAACAGCGTAGCTTTTAAAACCTTTTTTGGAATTAGCAGATTGCTCTCAAATTCACAATTAAAGACTTAATTAAACATTTGACATTGAGGACGAGTGCGTATAAACGCTCAAAGATAAGAAATAAGTTGAATATCAGCGTGGTCAAATTAAAAACAATGTACATAAGACGATGGATGAAGGGGCAGACAGGTGGATGGATGGACAGGCAACAGGATGACTGATATGCAGATAGGCAAATGGACAGATAGACAAAGAGATGTTTGATACGGAGATAGATAGACAGACGGACAGATAGATGAATGAATAGACAAAGAAATGATTGATGGATTCAAGTGTGCAACCCTTTCAGTGTAGAGTCTGTGCTTATGTGGGTTTGCATCCGGTCTCCAGTTTCCATCTACAATCAAGATTCTGGAAAACTTAACACACTCTATGTTGTAAAGTGTTGTAAAGTACTTGAGTAAATTAACTTTGTTACTCCACTTTAATATTTTTTGTCTACTTTGTACTTTGTACTGAGCATCAAAAATATAAGCAACATTTACTCTCTATTTGACTACGTCTTTGAGTGAGTATCATTGAGAATCATTCAATGTATTTCTGAATGAACACAATGCTCTCAAGTGTACAATTCAATACTTACGGTACAGACACGCGGACGGGTGGACAGGTAACAAGATTGACTGATATGCAGACAGACAGATTGACAAAGAGATGTTTGATTCTCAGACAGACGGACGGATGAAGGAATGGACATACAAAGACATTTTTGATGCACAGCAGAGGTGTAAAGTACTTGAGTAAACTTTAGGAATTTTCTAAATATAGTAAATACTTTTTTACTAGTATTTTTGGCTACTTTTTTATTTGTACTAAGTATCAAAAATATAAGCAACTTTGTAATTCACGCAGTCACAATACTGTAAATCCAAGCAATCAATAAAGTACAATTACTAATACAAGTACAGATACTATGCTCAGGGTTTCAATGTCTAAGGATTTTTTACGCCTTCGTCGTACTTTTTCTTGTAGAATCAATTGTATTATATATATGTATACATATTCTATATTTACAAAATGTACAAAAAAAGGTTTACTCAAGTACTCTACACCTTTGATGCACAGACAAACGCACAAAGATGACATATACACAGACAGACATATGATGGAATGACAAAGAGATGATTGATGCATAAACTGACAGACAGACGAATGAAAGGACAAATAATTGATACAAGGACAGACAAAAAGATGACTCACTGGTGACAGATAGACAGGTTAGTGGAAGAATTGACAAAGAAAACAAGATATACAAACTAACAAGACATCATAAAAATTGTGGGATGAAAATACAGTAAATTGCAACGACAGAAAACGAGAGAAAAAAATAATAGATGTGAATAGACTTTTTTCACTTGTATGTGAAATGCACAGAAAAGTTATTCAGGTGTATTTCTGCCCATTTAAAAACCGTTTTTATGGAAGAGCTTTAGGATTCTATTCAAATCTATGGTAATGAGCTATCACCAGGCTCGGCAGCAGCCAATCAGAATGAAAAGATCCTTTGCTTGAGAGTCAGCATGCGTTTTCGCCTTAAACTCAAACCGACCAATGGCATGACGACCACGACTCATGGGTTTCCTCTATATGACCGACTCATGATCATGACCGCAGAACTTCCTGTCTCTGCTGAACATCTTCACCATCAGGCCTTTTCCTGTCCTTGTTACTCTCATGTCACATCAGCAGCTCCGTTTCTCACCTTCTGCACAGAACCGCTCTTCATCGCTTCATCTCACTCAGCCCTAATGTGACAGAAAACCCGTACGTCTCGTGCATTTCTTCTGACATGTTGACTTAAACAGCCTCACATGGCTGTAGGACTGTTCCCAAAGCAGATCACACGTCAAATGTGAAATGTAAGGTGCTCGGACTGGGAAATCCAATAATTAAAGCTGGAGCGTGTTTTCCGAGGTGACCTGCTCCGTGTGTTGGTCTGCGTGCGTGTGTAATCCGGTTTGAGGTTCAGTGGGTCTGTCTTTGCCTTGCGGGGGGTTGTGTGCTGATCTTTTTCAGACCCTCAGTGTGGCCAGCACAAAGCGCCCGAGGTCATGGCAGAAGAGAACGGCAAAGGAAGGACAATGTGAAGACTTCTGAGCCTTGTGAAATGGTCTGTACTCCACTGCTAACTCTCACTAATGGAGCACCAAGAAATAACTGTCATAAATCTTGGCGAGATGAAGTAGTAATACGGTAATTACGCAAATATAAAAATAAATATGCGTATAAATATAAAAAAAATATATAGGCAGCACTTGCACTTTAGTCACAGTTCTGTACACACTGGGTCGCTTTGAGTTAAAACTGTGAAAAGCGCCTTACAAATGCTCAGAACTGGAACTTTAATGCTGGTTTTTGGACATTTTAAACATCTTCACTTTACACGGATCACTTGAGTCACTATTTTGTATTTTGCTCATTTTATTGTATTATTTATCTTCATAGTTTTTCCCTTGTTTTTATTCATATTTTATCTTTATCTATTTATTTTATTGTAACTTTGTCTCTTATCTTTTAATTGTATTTTTTTCTCGCATGCACCCCCCCCCCCACCTCATGTTTAAATGCTGGACGATTGTAAAAATACATTTCATTGCCTGTTGTACCATGTATATAGTGTATACGACAATTTGAATTTAAACTCCAGACTTTTCTGTCACAAATTAAAAATGGAAAAAAAAAACTAGAAAAACTATGCCTTCTGGCCAAATACTCTAAATAAAAGCCTAACTTGTGACCCTGTTACTTGAATAAAATAAGCGAATATAAACACCTCACAAGTTTTTGAGCATCTAAAAATTAATGGGGTGCTTATATTCATGTGAATATGGTATATCTGTACAAACAGACATATAGACAGACAGTCAAACAAGGAAAGACTTGTGTGGCAGACAGAGAGATCAAGAGTGGTGTGGGAATGACATTGAGCAAAGAACAAACGTGTAAGAGTGAGAAAGGGTGAGCAAGAAAGGTGTGTGAGAGAAAAACACTGGAAAAGGGTGAAAGAGTGCACTGAAGTGTGTGAGAGTGAAAGAATTGGAGAAAAGTTAGCAATGGAGAATGGGTGTGTGAGAAACAGAAAAGAGTGAGAGAATCACAAAAGCGAAGTATGAGTAGAATACACAGAGTATATTGATCTATATAATATATAATACAATATTTCTCTTTTGACAAAGAGAAAGAGTGATCAATAGATAAAGAGTGAGAGGAATAAAGGGTGTGAGCATTGGTGAACAAATGTGTGAGAGTGAGAAAAAAACAAATACTGCTAGTTTTGCACTTTTTTACATCTGTTGCCATAAAATGTCTCTCTGCTTCGGAGCAAATGATACAATGAAAAGCAACAGTTGTGGTAATTAGATACATCCCAACTACACTAATTGCTTGTGCGCTTTGCATCCGGAACGCTTTGAAGAACATTCCTCGCTGCCATTTCAATAAAACGTGACAGATTGTTCTGGATTGTTACGATAGCTGGATCAGCGCCGTTCTGATCCCAGTGTGTTCCCGCACACCCAGAAAAAGTGTACTCAGCTGCGATCAGCCGTGGACTCATGGGATTTACTATTATTCCAATAACTGGCTCACTATGTGTGTGTGTGTGTCCAGAGGTCTAAAGTACTTGAGTAAATAGACTTAAATTTAAGTCAAATAAAGTAAATTTAAAGTAAATTAAAAAGTAAATTTTGCCACTTTGTATTTGTACTGAGTATCAAAAATAAAAGCAACTTTTATTCTCTGCTCCACTACATTTGTGATTATCTGTACTTTTTACTCCACTACATTTAGATGGCCATTACTAGTTACAATGTGATTGTGCGTGACAAGAGGCATCGATTTATATTGCATTTAATTTCTTGGGGGAACGAGGTGATATCGCCATCTGTAGGGATCTGAAGGTACTGGATGCTATTTAGCAGCTAAATCACGCAAATGTGAATTAGAGGCGAGCATGTATTTTGCTAATTTTATTCTATCATGTATAATTTACTAATCAGAATATTATTGCAATGCTTTTTTTTGCACACTTCAGTTTGACTGAGACTGACTTTTGGTTTCTTTTTATATACTTACAGTAGTTCTACCCTTTTTAAAACATTGTGGTGTTAACTTTTGTTTCTGTGTTAGAAAAAAAACCCTCATGAATGGAGTTTGTTTTCACATTTGTCATTTTTTTAAATTGGTGACTTGTAAAAGAGTAATTTTTACAATAAGTATTTGTACTTTTACTCAAGTACTGTATGTGCGTCTGGTACTCTTTACACCTCTGTGTGTGTCTGTGTGTGTCCAACATCTGTACCGGAACCTCTTTTGTTTAATTATTTTGTGATTATGAGGCTTTCTGCCAATACACTCCAGTCAGACCAACAGCAATGATTCGCTGGCGCTGATATCTTATCATCCACCTAGGCCAATCACTGAAACGACACATCTACTGGCTGAAGAACCCGTACGAGAATCTGATTAAACCATTATTTAATCTCATATTGTAATTGTATCTTCTAATCAAAGCAGGAAATGCCTACATCATACAACCCAGAGGATGTGTAAGTGCGACGGCGAGAAGTTCTGAGCCCGTGTGACCCAGTGGGATCCTCAGAAGCAAAGCACATGTTCCTACATGAAAGAGTCGATTCCCAGAAGGTGACTTCCTCTTTTCTATGTCCTGTAGAAGAATCTATTGAATAACACTGAGGTTTATGGAGGCCATTCATCTCGGCTTAAGACGCTGGATAATATTTAGGTTTCAAATGAAACGCATTTTAATACGCCGCATCTTTGAATTACAGCAGATTGTGGAATTTCACGGTTTCACGCACACAGATTTTCAATGAATAACAATTATTGTGCGATTTTTTTGGGAACGCTGAGAGAAATATAGTGAATGTAGATGTTGTGATAGGAAATGGAGCCAGACTGGTGCCGTAGTGTATGAATTAATTAAAACAAACATTTTGGGGGGTTGTTTTAACCTATAGCGGAAATGTGTTATTCGTCTTTAGAACATTCCTGCAATTATTTATATAACATTATTTAGCATTAGCATTTAGGCTAAAAGCTAATGCTAGCATTTAGCAGATTGCGGAATAAATAAACATTAACACCACAGAACATAAACCGGATGAAGTTATGAACGTTGTGTGATTGTAAGGACAATTCTAAGGCACACATTTTAGAAACTATCGGACCATCACAATGACTTTAGCCAGGCCCTACTTTTTTTCTTATTTTTTTTACAAGGATCCAAAACTCCCAACAGACCCTGGGAATCAAACATATTTGATGTTCCCAGCAGCAGATCTACTGATGTAGCACCAGAAAAGCTTCAGATTCTGACGGGCTTGTTTTAACAAATGATTTACCGTTTGAAGACACATGGCGTGAACAGACTTCATTAAAACGTGTAGACGTTACTGTCCAACCCGTGGAAACTATCACTTGCGCGGCTAAAGACGGTGACTAATCAGTCTGGGACTGAAAGTTAACGTCATCACAACATCGACTGACTAACGCCACAGAAAGAACATCCAGTGCTAAACCATTCAGAAACCAGCGAAAAAATGTTAGCCCTTCCTTAAAGAAATGACCAGCCGCTGTGTAAGAGGTCTTTACACACAGTGACAGTGTGTGTGACACTACTACACAATCTCGTCTGAAAATAGCCTGGACGGAAAAGAGAGAGGAAATGTTTGTGTATACACATGCAGGAAACCATTACGGCCTTATTTGTCTGGACCGACTGTAGCTCGCGGTAATCGAGTTCCGCGTCACATGATCAGATAACGCCGTTGGTTTCTTGTACGTACAATTCAAGCTTTTCAATAATGCATGTAGCATTGTATTTTCCGGCAAACAAAGAAAACCAGACCGATCACTCTCTTAGCTAATATAGTTTCACGAACGTGTACGAAATATCAACGCAGATATGCCATCATGATGAACCATGTTAGACACAGACTAGTGACGCACCATTAACTGCATCGTGCTGTTATACCCCGCAGGAGGCTGCGATTTAAAAGCTTACCACAGAAACTAGCGACAAGATTCATTGACACTAGGTTAAAAGTCGCCATAAAACGCACTTTCACACAATTGAATGTATCAAATTCACTCAAAGTATCAAAATGGCAGAACAAAATAGATTAAAAACAGCAAAATGTCAGTCTCAGTCAAACTCAAATGAGCAAAAAAGTGCCACTGCTTATTCACGTGATTTAGCTGATAAATAGCATCCAGTACATTCAACATCCAGCAGATGGCGATATCACATCCGCACGAGAAATAAACCACGGTAGAAAAAGATGACAACTTGTCGCAATCACAATGTAACTAGTAACTGTAAGTGTACGTTCAAATGTAGTAGAGTAAAGAGTAACAAATACACAATCACAAAAGTAGCCAAAAAATACTTAAGTAACAATGTCCATTCACTCAAGTGTCTCAATCTCCCTTGCCAGTCTTGTTTGCCATTTTAGAAAAGAGTAAAAGTTGCTTATATTTTTGATACTCAGTACAAGTACAAACAAGCCAAAAAATACTTAAATAACAAAGTCCAACACTCAAGTATTCACTCCTCTGCCAGTCTTGTTTGCCACTAAAATGTATTTTTGACTTCAAGACATCCAGCAGAAGGATATAAAAGCAATTCCTCACTTCTCTAAAATTCCATTCTCTAAATATTTCTCATATTAAACTAATAAACAGGAGATTTCGTTGTTGGATGAAGTGGGATACCAACCACTCACTGGAATAAGAACCACTTTACCACGGGCAGATGTGCACATTGCGTTTCAAATGCGTCATAAAGGAAGATCAACGTCTCCTCCGGTGCCAAATATCCCGCAACACCATCGTTTTACAGCGGAAGACTTCCAGAAAAGCCTCGAACGTTGTATCGAGAAAGTGTGGAGCGACGCAAAACAAAAGAAAACACATGGCGAAGGACGGAACTCATCGCCAGCTGCAGACTGTCATGTGCAGAAGGGGCCGGAGATGAAGAGGAAGACGGAGACCTTTTCAACACTCGTGTGTGTGTGTGTGAGAGAGAATAAAGGGCAGGGGGCTGTTGAGCAGAAAGGTTTGAGTGGGCAATCGGGACCACGGGAGCCGTCAGCATCGGGGAACGAAAAGTAGCACACGTTTTATCCTTATATAAGAACGTTTTAATGGTCCTAGCGCCGCTACTTTCAAACTAATTACCATAATTATCCGGAAGCTTCTGGTTTGGCGTGACGTGGACGTGTGCTGAGGTGCGATGGACAAGACTTGTCGGAAATTTTGACAGAAAGGTTGGATTTTCCTTGTGGTTGAACGATGAAGACTTAGCGAGAACACACGCTAGAAGATGAAGGTTGAAGCTCCACATGTGAACTGTGGTGTTGTGAAGAGTCTTTCGTCTGAGTATTATAATGGAGTCTGAAGTTTTTGTTCTTAACCTGTGTTGGCCTCGCACCGTGAGAGATTTGCTGCCCACGCTTTTACCTCCCGGAGACTAGCACTTTGTCATTAGCATAGCGATTATGAAAATGAGCGGCGGTAGATTTGCTTCAGCCGTCAATCAAACGAGCTCTTGAGGTAAACTCTCTCTTTCCTCAGCTCGAGACTTTGAGAGGCGTTGAGGAGTTCGCAGTCCGGCATGTTCGACGCCACGTCTTAAAAAAGTTTGATGTTTAAGTTGGACTTGGTCTGAAACGGTAGCCATGAATCGTTTTATTACCATATTTTGGCGTTCTGACTTTCCAGAAAAATAATATTCTGGCTAAATACCTATCCTAACAATACGTCTTTTAACAAACCAGCTTTTGACTCTTTTACTTGCATAATAGATAAAAAACAGAATGTTAAATATTATTTCTAAATTTAGTAGAGTATTTCTCCAGTAGGGGGTGCTATGATTCAACTTGCTATGTCCATATAAGAGAGTTATTCGGATTTTAACGTCACAGTCGGTTCAGAACAGTGTTACCAGTTTTATTGTATTTAATTTATTTTTTATTTCTTCAAGTGTTATTTTGCCAGTGCTAAGTGGCTAATGTTTCTTTATTTCTGCTATTCAGGCAATAAAAACATATGTATGTCTGACTCCAGAACCAATATTTAAAGACATAAAAGAGGAAACAATGCAGAAGCGCAGCTCTGAATAAAGCTGACGTATTTGTATTTTTATATGTGATTGCTCGAAATTGCTTGAGATAAAAAATATATATATTTACGGGCATATCTGAAATATGCGCATAAAAGCAAATTTGTTTTTGTGCTTCGAAAATTAAAAAAGTGTGTTTATATTCACGTAAATATGGTAAATACATACAATTAATTTTAAAAAACGTCTTTAAAAACAAACTTCTGTGGTTTATTACACTACAGTCAAAACTCTTTTTTTTAAATGTTAGATTATACTAGCAAACCCCAAAAACATATCGAGACCCCATCCCAGCTAAAACCACCGTATCCTCACCAGTATCATCATATGAAATTTGCAGGTGATGAGAGTGATGTTCAAAGGCGTCCAGACAGTTCGGCTCTCATTATTGGCTTGTAAACACAGGTACTTTCCAGATGGTCCTCAGCAGCTTTCACTGGCTTCCAATCAGATCAAAGGAATAGGAAATGAGCTTAGTTGCTCTTCTGATACTACAAATCACACCGGCAAATTATCTCACGCTCAAATCTGTTTGGCATGGTCAGTGGAGTAAAGTACTTAAGTAAATGGACTTAAGGTCATGGTGCCTGCTGTAAACAGTTTCAAAAATGTTTTATTTTTTATACCAATATGATTTTTAATAATATTAATATTTAAAAAACCGTTAAAAACATTGTTTTGTTCATCTTATACTAAATCTATCACCAGTGCAAACAAACTGTAAATGCGGAAATGAATTTCACATGGCAAAAATATGGAACAAAATAGTATGACAGAAAAAAATGTGTCAAAAAAAAAAGAAAATTGTAATTGGCACTGTGGCACTCCAAAAAAAATGGTTATTGGCTTTTTTCCAGATACAAAATGCATTAAAGTACAAGTACAAAATAGTATTTTTATCTACTTTGTACTGAGCACCAAAATATAAGCAACTTTTACTCGCTACCTGACTATATTTGTGATTATCTGTACTCTTTACATCGCTCAATTTGAAGCTGTCATCTTGTTTTACCGCGATTATATTCTTGGGCGGATGAGGTGATGTTGCCATCTGCAGGATGCTGAAAATACTGGATGCTATTTATCAGCTATATCACGTGAATGTGAATTAGCAGTTGCACTTTTTGACACATTTCAATCTGAGTGAGACTGACTTTTTGATCTTTTTTTATTCGTTTTGTTCTGCCATTTTGTTGGAAACATTGAGGTGTTAAATTTCTTTTTTTTTATAAATAAAGCTTTTCATGTTTTTTACGTTTCTTTGTGTTTTTTGAGCCTAAAATCAGAATAAGTGAAACACTCGAGTTGTTTTAAAATTGGATACTTGACAATTTTTACTCAAGTCTTCTTGGATCTGGTGGCTTGTAACTTGTAATTTTTTATATTTTACAGTAAGTCAGGCTCTCTTTCCACCGGTAGTGAAGGTAATGGTCAACCTAGAAGTCTAGAAGGCTCCGAAGCCACTTACCTCTTCCCCTGTTTTTCTGTTAAGAACCTGTAACAAAACCTGTTATCTAAGTCGATTGTCTGTTTGATTTAGCTGGAAACCTTCTCGTTGTTGACGCACTGTGTCTTTTTGTAGGTCTAACATATCAAAGGCTCCTGGTGGACGTTCGCGTCCCCGTGATGGCGAATGAGGGGGTCGCGGCTTGGTCCCACAGCTGTGATTTCAGAAGAAACAGCACCACGCTGACTCCACTTCACAACAGAACATTTGAGCATCAAAACAACACCTTCTCGCAAGACATCTGATCTGACAAAGCCTGGCGTGCTTTAGCAAGATCACTGCGATTCTCCCAGCATTGCATTAGCATTCAGGCAATCTGGAGAAGCTTTTTAAGTCGCTAAATGCTAAAACGTCGCCATTTTAGCATTTGGCAAATTGCATGTTTGGATTTTTTTTCCAGCTTTTTATGGAAAGGGTTTTGGGGAAAGAGCATCCATGGTAGGTGGTTTTCCGAACACGTGCTTCATTAGCTTAGCATGTATTAGCATTAGCTTAGCATCATGCGTACCGTGTATCCTAAAGTCAATAGTATTAGTCAAGTCAATTAGCTTTCAAGAATAGCGTTCGCTAAACTCATCCTTCAAGTTCAGGTCCAGGAGCTGTCGGTCAAATCCTTACTAGCCAATCAGAGTAGGAGCAGTGTTTGTGCCCGCCCCCATGCAAGGTGTTCTCAAACTTGAAACGATAAAATCACATTCGTAAGTGAAAAACACAAAACGAACTAAACACAAGAACAAATGTAAGCGTAAAGATTGTTTTTGTAAAACGTTTGCGATATTGTAGTATATGGTTTTGTGTTTTCTGAAATGATTTTCCATTTCTGAGTCATGGGGAACTAGAGCCAATCCCAGCAACTCTGGGTCTGAATTTAGGACACGCCCCCATGATCGATGGTCAGCTAATAGAATGCAATTTTGTTCAAACAAAATTGTACAAATCTTTTAAAAAACCAGCTTGTGGCTCTTTGCATAATAGAGAAAAAAATAGAATGTTAAAAAGTAAAGATTGCATAAAGCGTAAAGATTGTTTTTGTAAAACGTTTGCGATATTGTAGTATATGATTTTGTGTGTTCTGAAATGCTTTTCCATTTCTGGGTCACGGGGAACTGAATCCAATCCCAGTAACTCTGGGTCTAAAGGACACCCCCCCCCCCCCCGATGGTCAGCCAATAGAATGCATTTTTGTTCAAAACTTTTAACAAACCAGCTTGTGACTTGTTTACTTGCATAATACATGAAAAATGGATTGATAAATATTATTTCTAAAATCACAATTGCAAGTTAAAAAACGCAAAACAAACGAAACCCAAAAAACAAATGTAAATGTAAATGTTGTTTTTGTAAAACATCTACGAAATTGTATTTTATGATTTCGAGTTTGTGCGTGTCCATTTCTGGGTCAGGGGGTCAGACACACCCCCTTGATCAATGATTGTTGCAATTTTGTTAAAATTCCTAAATCTGCAGGAAAACAGAAAAATGTACAAAAGCCATTGAGCCGTTTATCATGTAAATAAATACAATGCATCATGTAAATAACATATGTCTATAAATTAAATTCCACTTTTACTGTTTGAAATAAGGGATTCCCTGCAAAGTGCTCAACAGTTTTCGAAAGCGAAGAAACAAACTCTTGACAAAAACATGCATTTCAGGTGAATCTGGATGTGTGTGTGTGTGTGTGTGTGTGTGTGTGTGTGTGTGTGTGTGTGTGTGTGTGTGTGTGTGTGAGTGAGTGCCCAGATGAAGTGGACACTGGCTCGTTTGGTTGCTGCAATTTCGCTGGGCAGAAACGATGGATGGTGTGTATGGTGTTCTGCGTTGTAAAAGGCGCTTTGAAAAAACCCTGGTGGTCTTGTAAAGCGCCGTTCAAATAAAAATGGAATGAATTATTATTATTATTAGCTACAGCGAAAGCTCACAAGGAAATCTGCAGGAGCAGCCACGACAAGGTGAGAAGAACTTATCCCGAAAGGAACAAAGACTTTCAGTGTAGCTTATGACAATGTTGATACAGGCTTCAAAACCAGCATGACGGAGAGTTATTGCTGATGCAGTAAACGGAAAAAAATGTAGAGATGGAATCTTTTTAATGTTTACTACACACCTCCTTATTCCCTTCACATGCTTGAAAAAACGTAATCTGGCAATATTATTCACTATATACACAATATAGTCAGCTTATCTACTGCATATACAGTACATCTATATAGTTTATAGGATTACATAATTAACTAAATTTTATTTAGTTTTATTATCTTGTTTTTTTTTCTTCTTTGCCAAGCGCAGATTTTAAGCTTTTATAACCTAAAATCTAGAGACACAGGTGTAATGTGTAAATGACAAACTTTTATTGACTTATTGATTTATTTGATTTTAAGAAAGTGCCACAAAGTTTCATGAAGTTTACAGAACTGTGTTTTGTTTTATTCCTTCTGTTTGTAGATTTAAATGTTAATGGTTTAAAATGGAACAAATCTGGACTCGAATGTGCAAAATTTGGCACTTGTCTTTTTCAAACTATAATGTTTGTTAATTAAATGTTTAAAATTAAATGTTTGTCTTTTGTAAATAATTTGAAACTTTGTAACTAAAAAGTGACTGACATTCCTTAAAAAAGAACAAATTTTTGTCATAAATATCACAATGAAGCTTTTCGAGTCGATTTCTCCTTCTCAAGTAAATACCAATTTGTATTTTTACTGCGAACTTTGAGCATCTTCAGCAGACACCTCATCCACACTCTTTTCCCAATGCACAACAGACACTTTAATCAACCAACTGAATATACGGAGACAATAAAGCAGCAGAAATAAAGTTACTTGGTCAGCACAGTGCGAAAGAGCACAGCGCATTTTAATGAAGTGAGATTTAAAGAATGAAAAAATGCAGATACTGTACAGAGCTAAGACCAATGACCCAATACCAGAATCAAGCTCACATTGTTCCCTTGATGGGCTGAAGATCACTGGATTCATAAATACTAACAGAAATGACCGCCCAAAAACTGCTGAATTGGTGGAAAACTACACATTTAGTCTGAATCTGCATCGTCGGCCATGTTTGGGAGTCTCTGTAGCGTTCCTCATTACAGCGCTGGAAAATGTCTGATAAGATTTCAGTACTGGAAAATACTGAATCACCTGCTTGGGTAATATTTCACAAAGCACATCTTGAGTATGTTGTGCGACTGGGTGAATATGTTGGGATCTAGTTTGGGTTTCAGAGAACGCTCCACGCTGGAGAGTATCGGATTTAAATAAAACAAATATTCTTTCATGCATCACCCTGACGGATTCATGCCAGGTCAAGGTCAACACTTTCCATCTCGGCGAGTGGAATCCTAGTCGACATGAACGTTTAAACAATGATAGGGACTGTCATTGTGTGATTTATTTAAACGGTTTAACTGACTATTTATACACAGACATAGAGTTCATCTGAAATGACCAAATCAACGCAGCATTCACACTTAAAAAGTTGGGTTTTAACGTAGAGGTCATCAATGTTGAACATGACTACTTTATTTCTGCAGAATTACTTGGTTAAAATGTTAGTTCTTGGTTGGCAGTTCTCCTTCAGTTTCACCGTGTCTCTCAGAGATGATATGACTACTGGGATGTTTTAAGCAGCTTGACAAAATGACCTGGCTGTACAAAAATTACGTCTCCGTCAACAGTGTGAGAAAATTAATTGTGGCCTAAATGAATAAAACAAAGTCATTTTGGAAGAAGTTTCATTGATATTCAGATTCTCGGAATTCAAGATTTTCCGCTTTTTTTCCGCTATTGTTACAAATTAAACTGTACAAAGCTTTTACAGTGTTCCAAATAGTTTTTGTGCCTAATTTGTAATCTAGCTTGGACATTGGGTCATAAATGACTCTTTAGAAAGACAAAATGTCATGAACTACACAGATTATCCTACAACACAACATCCCCATTTCACTCGCCAAATCAACCGACTGTAACAGTTACACAACTACTGTACTTTCAATTGTCCATACTGTACTCGTTCAAATTTCAAGCACACATCAGCTGAAACTGAAATCAAAGTTTAACATTTATCACTAAACTTGTGTAATTTCTAAAACACCAGGGGTCTCACACTAGGCCCCTGTGGTGAACCATTTTTTTCAGTGGGGGCTTTTCTTTCCCTCAGAATAAACCGTTGTAAGAAACGGTTACACATTACAGTAATGCAATTTTCTTCTGGCTCAATTGGCAAGATGTGTAACTGTGTGTTCAATGTTTTACTGCAAAGTGACGAAAGCCGCCACGGGGCGAAAAGCGTCAGTGAAGTGGTCTTAAAATGTAAATGTGTTGTTAAAGCACATCCGTATTGACGCGTTGGGTTGGGACTTTTATCTAACGTGACTCGGCTTGGTCCACAATCCCGTTACACGTCCAGCTGACCACCACTACAATAGCAAAGCCCTTATTCAATTATTACAAATCTGCAGTGTGATTCGGGACACCGCCATTACAGCCTCGTCATCCAAGTCCCTACGTGTCAAACCTCCGAGCTCATCCCATTTCTCAGTTTCATTCATTTTTCGCCATGGCCTTATCCCAACGCCCCGTTCTTCCAGCTCTTATCGAAACAACTGTCAGCTTCCTGCCGTCCTGGCGTGAGCATTAACTATAATCTCTGTGAGCAGCTGTGCGGAGAGAGTCTCCATCAGTGAGTCGGTGAGCTTAGAGAAGACCACTGAACTCCTGGCCTGTGTCTGATGGGGTTCACCTTGACTTCTCTCACACTCCGGCCGCCATTAACTGGCTGTGCGCGAGAGCCAGAAGATGACGGGCTTGATTCATTGATTTGCTTCTAAAAGCCTTCAGGGAGTGTAAATGCCTCCACTCGGCTCTTTAAATATGCCTGTTTATAAGGCCGCACGCTAGAGCAGCACGGGGTTTCTTCAGGACTACTGTGAATGTGGGATGATTAGCCTCGGGCCGTGTAGAAGGACTCGGGGCGCTAATAAATTCTATTTTAACCGACATTTACTCTTATGTGTTTAGTGAAACTTCACTGATTCTGACGGGGAAAGGGGAACTACATACAGTATATTGTTTAGGGATCAACTCACTTTTCCGGGTTGCAAATTAGAAAAAATTGTTTTGAATGTTCCAGAAACCAAACCTGGTTTTGCACAATGTTTCCATAGATTTTCAGAACCGCGGGGATATAGTGACAATCCCAGCAACGCAGGATTGGTGGGTAACCAATCAGAGAGCAGTACACACACATACTCAGTCCAGAAGTATAAAGAGTACCTGAAAATTCTCTTTTCATAATTTTTTTTTTTTTTTACAAAATCACGACTACCGTACTGTAAAAAAAATCACTCACAAGACACCAATTCAAAGACTACTTGTCATCAAGAGTAAAAGTCGTAAAGTATCCTATTTTTAATGAACTTGAGTATTTGACTTTTACAGATTTGAGTACAGATTCAAAAAACAACAACACATTTTTGAGGTTTTATTTCCTAATATAGAAATGTTTACACATCAATGTTCTATAAACACATCAATGTTTCAAATTGGCAGAACAAAATTGATAAAAAAAGAGAACAAAAAGCCAATCTCAGTCAAACTCTAATGTGCAAAAAATGTTCAACCGCTGATTTACTTTGTTTAGTTAAAATAGCATCCAGCACCTTCTGCTCAAAACTGAAAGGGTTGAACACTGTATGACCAGTAAAATCCATCTGCTGAACGGCTTTAAATGAGTGGTTGAGTTCTTCTCTGCTGGACACGGGTCCTCCATTAACAGCATTGGACCCCTGACATACAATAAATGGCACGTTCGATTTGGCTCAAGCGTTGCTAGTGGCTGTCTCACCAGAAGTAAAGGACAAATCTATATAAAAACAAAACAAAAAGTTGAAAATTGGTTTTCATATTCTTAAAAAGCTCTACGATTCGTGGATACTCCACTTTACATCAGAGCAAAATTTGCTGCTTCGCTTTATTTCAGTTTTTCCCATGTGGAATAGGATTCCTGGAATAATGTTCTGCAAATATGCAATTCTTTCTACTGATTCTGTGTAGCATCCCTTCGCTTCTCTATTAAAGAGAGTGAGAGGAGGATTTATGGCTCAAGCAATTAAAACAAGTCTTTTTGGAGGGTTGCCATATATCACATAAACGCGCTTCGCAGGAAGCTGTTAGAGTTTGGGGGAGAAGATCGGATGGATGGATGGATAGATGAATAGACAGACGGACAGAAAATACAAAGCAAAGAAGAATACGTTTCAGAATTCATGCAATATGGTTAATATATGTTTGAAACAAAAGGACCCAAAACAAAAGAAAGAAATTTAGAAAGAAAAATAGAAAGATACAAAATGAAAGAGAGGAAAAAGAATGCAAGAAAGACGGACAGAAAGAGAGAAAGACAGCAAGATTGACAGAGATAGAGAAAGCAGGTGGACAGAAAAAAAGAAGAGAGAAAAAGACAACAGGTTAGAAAGACAAGAAAGACAAAAAAAAAAACATAATTTTAGGCAAAAAGACATTAAGATAGACAGAGATGGATAAGGAAAAGCAAGCATGATAGGCAGAAAGAGAGAGAAAAGCAGCAGGTGAGACTAAAGAAATATATCAGAGAGATCAGGATAGGCAGAAAGAGAGAGAGAAAAGGCAGTAGAATTGACAGATAGAAGAAGACTAAAGGGAGAGAGAGAGAAAAAATCAGCAAGGGAGACTAAAGAAAGAAAGAGAGAGAGATTAAGATAAACAGAGATAGAGAGAAAGGATAGGCAGAAAGAGAGAGAGAGAGAAAAGCAGCAGGGGAGACAAAAAAGAAAGAGAGAGAAAGAGAGAAAAGAAGCATAATAGACAAAAAAAAGAATCGGAGAAAGTGAGTAATACGTATCAAAGCTCAATAAGTCACAGAAAACCAAAGCTACAATTCATATTCTTGATATTTTGTTTACTTGGGACTCATTAAAAAATTATTCTTATCTTAAATTTTTAATTTATGTTTATTCCACGCAACCTCAAGGGTAGGAAAGGCGCCCTATGAACACAACAAACAAATAGAAACAAATAAACGAAACAAATTAAAGCAGAGAAATGTTCCGAATTCATGGCAGGATGTGACATTTACTTGGAGAGTTCAGGAGAGAATAACCTGCAAAAAGGCCAAGTGTGGCGAGAGCGCGAGAACTCTCCAAGGTGTGACTCGAGGCGTTACGCAACCATGTTTAGTTAGATAGTTAGCCAGCTCCTGACCTTGGTTAAGGTTTACTGAGGTTCCCACGAGCAGACGGAACCACGGGAGCAGATCCCGCCCACTCCTCTCCACGGTTACAGTTACCATGACACTGAATAATCCATATCACTCACTAAAATGTAACACCTTCCGTCGGAGCCACTGAGAAATCCGGAGAGAAGCAGACGAAGCCAAAGACGTTGAGGAAGGTTTCCATGGCTGGTGAACATTATTCCAGCGATGGTTTGTCTTCGCCTGTGTCTCGTAGATCATGTCTAGTCTGACAACCTCCCTGAGAGAGTCAAGACAAAGACTAGACGAGACGGAGAGGAAGAGAGACGAACCAGGCGACGTGGGATCTACACCTGTGTATTGCTCTCCGATGACAGAAAGATTGACAGAGATAGAGAGACAGCAGGTTAGACAGACAAGAAAGAGAAACAAAAAACATCAGTAAAGACAAACAGACAGAAAGAGGGAGAAAGACCTCAAGATAGACAGAGATAGAAGAAAATACATCAGGATAGGCAGAAAAAGAGACAGAAAAGGCAGTAGTATAGACAGGAAGAAGAAAGACAGAGAGAGAGAGAGAGAGAGAGAGAGAGAGAGAGAGAGAGAGAGAGAGAGAGAGAGAAGCAGCAGGTGAGACTCAAGAAAGAAAGAGAGAGAGAGACAGTGTGAAAGAGAAAGATCAGGATAGACAGACTTAGAGAGAGAGATCAGGATAGGCAGAAAGAGATAGAGAAAAAGCAGTAGGATTGACAGACAGAGAGAAGAAGAAAAGGAGAGAGAGAGAAAAACATCAGCAAGGGAGACTAAAGAAAGAAAGAGAGAGATATCAAGATAGACAGATATAGAGATAAAGACAGCAGAATAGGCAGAAAGAGAGACTAAGAAAAAGTAGGATAGACAGACAAGTCAAGTAGAAAAGAGAGAGAGAGAGAGAGGCAGCATGGGAGAGAGAAAAAAAGAAGCAGACGAAGCCAAAGACGTTGAGAAAGGTTTCCATGGCTGGGAAGCGCTGTGGTGAACATTATTCCAGCGATGGTTTGTCTTCGCCTGTGTCTCGTAGATCATGTCTAGTCTGACAACCTCCCTGAGAGACTCAAGACAAAGACTAGACGAGACGGAGAGGAAGAGAGACAAACCAGGCGACGTGGGATCTACACCACTCCATTGCTCTCCGATGACAGAAAGATTGACAGAGATAGAGAGAAAGCAGGTTAGACAGACAAGAAAGAGAAACAAAAAACATCAGTAAAGACAAACAGACAGAAAGAGGGAGAAAGACCTCAAGATAGAGGAAAATACATCAGGATAGGCAGAAAAAGAGACAGAGAAAAGGCAGTAGTATAGACAGGAAGAAGAAAGACAGAGAGAGAGAAAGAGAGAGAGAGAGAGAGAGAGAGAGAGAGAGAGAGAGAGAGAGAGAGAGAGAGAGAGAGAAGCAGCAGGTGAGACTCAAGAAAGAAAGAGAGAGAGAGAGACAGTGCGAAAGAGAGAGATCAGGATAGACAGACTTAGAGAGAGAGATCAGGATAGGCAGAAAGAGATAGAGAAAAAGCAGTAGGATTGACAGACAGAAAGAAGAAGAAAAGGAGAGAGAGAGAAAAACATCAGCAAGGGAGACTAAAGAAAGAAAGAGATATCAAGATAGACAGATATAGAGATAAAGACAGCAGAATAAGCAGAAAGAGAGACTAAGAAAAAGTAGGATAGACAGACAAGTCAAGTAGAAAAGAGAGAGAGAGAGGCAGCATGGGAGAGAGAGAAAAAGAAGCAGACGAAGCCAAAGACGTTGAGAAAGGTTACCATGGCTGGGAAGCGCTGTGGTGAACTTTATTCCAGTGATGGTTTGTCTTCGCCTGTGTCTCGTAGATCATGTCTAGTCTGACAACCTCCCTGAGAGACTCAAGACAAAGACTAGACGAGACGGAGAGGAAGAGAGACGAACCAGGCGACGTGGGATCTACACCACTCCATTGCTTTCCGATGTTCTCTGTTTGTTTAAATCAGGACAATGTTTAGATGTTTGTCCATCTCATCAGGAGTGAGGGACACTATAATCCCTTCCATTGATTCTCCTTTGAGTTCCAAATATTTCATTAGTCTTAGTGTTTCTCCACAACCAAGAGCTTTAATTCCTTCTCTTTTGCATCTCACAAGCACAGGAGCTTCAGTAGAATCTCCTCCAGGATCTGGTTTTTCTCAGAAGAACATGTTTCTAGGTTGAATTTTGAACTGAACGTTGGAGATTTGTCTCTTTGAAGAAGATTGGAGTTAAAAGAATTAACTAAGGTTCGCAACAGTGTCAACAGGACCCATAAAATACTATGTTTGTAAAAAAAAAAAAAATTTTTTTATGTGTTAAAACTTCATGTTTTAGTTTTCAACAAGTACAATAAATGTTTAATTTAATAATTAAATGATAAATACATAATTAATAATTAAACAATTAACAATAAATAACAATAATTGAATAATAGTTTGAAATAATAATAAAACATTTTAACAGTATAGATTTATATAGTAAACAACAGCTCAACAGGGCCCATGAATTACAACAATTTTGTAAAAAAAAAAAAAAAAAGGTGTTAAAACTACAAGTTTTAGTTTTCATAAACTTTTTCATTTGTATTATATTTATTTGGATATATCCTATTTACACACATCTCCAGGTTTTACTAATGTACACTTTTCAAACACACTATAAATCGTTATCTAATGAAAAGTAATTTATGTGTATATATGTTTTTGCTAGCTCATAATAATAAACACATTTGGAAAAAGGTGAATATACATTTCGATTTTTAAACTTGATCAAAACAAACAAACAAGTCCAATAAAGGTTAAAAAATGGAAAACGCAAGGCAATGGGATTTTAATTCAGAAAACCTCAAAACACGACAGAAAGAGGAAATGTGCAGAAAATGCTTTGCTGGTGATTTTAGATTCAGCATAATTTCACCGGAAATGTCAGAAGCCACAGAGATCCGGAAAAACAGTCACATGTCACCAGTCTAAACCTCCACACACACCCCAACCCCCAGAATAAAGACATTTTCAAAACGAAAAACATTTTTAGGTGAATTTTATGCACTTTTATATCCTACTATAGAAATGAAATTTAAAACCGCAATGTTTCAAAATGGCAGAACAAAACAGATTCAGTTTCAGTCAAACTCAAATGTGCAAAAAAGTGCAACCGCTGATTCTTGTTTAGCTGATAAATAGCATCCAGCACCTTCAGCATCCTGTAGATGGCGACATTAACAGCGGTAAAAAAGATACAGACTTGTCACGCACAATCACAATGTAGCGAGTAACGGAAAGTGTCTATTCAAATGTAGCGGAGTAAAGAGTACAGATACTAAATCACTAATGTAGTCAGGTAGAGAGTAAAAGTTGTTTCTATTTTTGTACTCAGTACAAGTATAGGGTAGCCAATAAATACTCAAGTCAACAATGTCCATTTACTCAAGTACTTTACACCACTATTCACAAATGCCCATTTATTACATCTTGGTGTGTTTGGATAAAAGAGTCTGCCAAATAACTGTAAAGTAAAGTAACGTATTACAAACGCAACAGAATCGGTAAAAGAAAAAAACAGCAAGAACGACTGGAAGGCAGAAAACTTCTCAGGCAAAAGTCTCAACAATAAAACAAATCAGCGGAACACGGCGGCACACGATGACAGCAGCTTCATCCTCCGGGATCTGAGGAAGATCTTGATGTCTGTCATATGAAAACCCAAAACGGCATTCCGGAGACACACACCAGTCACTACGGCTAAAGTCGGAGCGCTGACGGCTTTCATAACCACACCATCTCATCCCACTCTCCTTCCCGCTTCCTCTGGTTTGTTCCAGCGATTCTTTTTTTCCTTTTTTCTCGTTCCTAAGCTGCTTCTCCGGCTGATCCTCGGGCTCCTTCCCCACCAGGACAGCGAACACAGTCGTATGTTCCGTGCCAAAACACTGCTGCTAATTTTAAACGACGTGCCTCGCAACATCACAATAACCCGGGTAACAAAGCGCCGTGACGGAACGGATCAGTCAGGAACATTAGCAGTACATTATGCAGACATCATGCCCGCACGCTCTTATATATATCACAATAGGCACAAGTGCAGCGTCAATTACGCAACTGTCGGCCAGCGATTGAAAGCGCGTTTCCGGATCTGCAACATGCAACTTCCTGTTACATAATCGCAGCGATGAGCCAATACAGAGGTGCGGGAGACGCTGATACTGGGCTGGAGTGGGAACGCTGGTGGAGGCCGGAATCCTGGAGCCCAGCGAGACTAAAGTCCCCGTGATCAGATACGTGCGTGTAAGAATACAGAACTAAAATAAACTAGACAGTTCTGAAGAAGAACACAACATTTTAAAATGTACAAATGTAACTAAGATTAAAAAGCAAGACATTTCCATTTTGAATATGTAGAGCATTAAGTGACTTTAGGAAAATTAAAAGTTATTTTCATTTTAATTATGATTGTTAAGTATATTTGCATTAATATCATTTATATCTAATTATTGATTTGTCCAATTATTTCAAGATTCTTTTTTATTTTCAATAACTTTTTTCAACTTTCCTTTTTGTTTTGAAAAATTACTTATTACAAATATAACAGATTGAATATAAATATAGCTCTTTTTCAAGAGCATAGTATAACAGCAAGTGATTTATTTTTTTGTTCGGTGCCTGAACTAACACAGAATCGATTAGATCCCGTTTTGGTAAAAAACACAACATAAACAATAAACAAAATGATAAAACTGAAGCTGAAACTTACAAGCATAACTGGACCATAGAGGAAGTGCAAAGAGGGACAGGTGAAACCAATGAAACGTGACTAAAAACAGGAAGTAACAGAACTCACAGAATCCTGGGTATTGTAGTCTGAGTAAACATTACACTATTCATATACTGTATGTACAACCATGAATGGTTTTTTTTTTTTTTTTTTTTTTTTTTTATGTACGGTGTTAATAAAGCATGATCATAACATACCATAAGGTGGTATACTATCTTGGTTACTCATTCAAAAAATTCTCCCGTGAAAGGTGTAATTCACACATTTGTAAATAAAATAAGATCTTTTTTTATTTGTCTCTGTTAATTCTGAAAATGTGCAATATTTTCTGTTGCTTAATAAATACTAGAGTGTTATATGGCCAATATGTTTGCCGATTCCCAGTCTTTTTTATACTTTTATTAACTCTTGAGTTAATTATAATACATTTTATGTAAAATTTAAATGTAAAATAAAACAGCTAATGTTTTAATTTCTATAAAATTGGTACTGTATTTGTCTGTGCATAAAAAGTTCTGAGTTGAGTTTGTCAATAAACACTAGGGGCAGTATCAAACCGTGCTCTGCGTTTAGAATAGAATCGAATGTCTTTATTGTCATTGTATCACAGGGTTATAATGAAATTAGTATTGCTACTCCGTTTGGTGCAAAAAGAAAGATATGATAACAGTAAAAAATACGCACTGAATAACCAATATAAATAACTACAATACAATAAAATATGGTCCAAAATATAGAAGGCCAGAAACGGTTTAAATCTAACACAGGACACAAGAACAATGACAAAAAACGCAATTGACAAAATATACATACTGCAAAAGGCAAAAAAAGGGGGGCATGTGTGGGTCAGGGTCACACTCAGTAGAGAAATCACACGGACCGGGCTTCGACCCTGCAACCTCATCTAAAAACTGTCTCATCGATCTGTCTGTCCATCCCGTGGACCCTGAAATGGGCTGCTGAGGGTGGCATTTCCTCCGCTGATCCACACAGTCGTCTCCGACAAGGCGAGAGAAAGCGAGACAGCCACTCACACAAAGACACACACTGAGACACAAACACACACAACTGTCAGCCCACATCATTCAATCTGCCTCTCCATCATTTCACATGCATCTATACAGCATCCCGTATCCCGGCAACAGCCTCATAACCACCACTCTGCTTCCCACTTCAGCTCTCTCTCTTTCTCTCTCTCTCCCAGTGAGTCATTCTAGCACTCTCCATCCTCGCTACACTCCTTCCTTCCTTCACACTACTTGTCTTTTCCGCAAGAAAAACAGGGAAAAAAAAAATCTTGATTTCCATAGGCGTTTTATAATGCTGCTTTCAAATAAAAAGCAAAAGCACTAGTTATTCATGATATTTTATGGACTAGTGGAAGAAAAGAAAGACAATTTGGGGTTTGGAAAAATAGCAATATTTTAATTGACTGTGTTTTTAATGTTGAAAATAAATCGCACAGGAATTTGAATTACTGATTGTAGACGGCTAGATATGAATGGCGAGGAAGTCGGCGCTGTAGCTTTTTAATATTAATTTCCGAGGCACTTGGAAATTCTGCTTTTTAATTATTCATCCGTGACGTACGTGCTAGAGGTCATATTCATTTATGAAATATTTCTCTCTGGAATACACTGGAATTTGGAGTCGTTTATAATTTCCACTGTTCATTTTACCTTCCCCTAATTCTTGGAATTGAAAGCAAATCCGAAGATTTCGTTTAAGTCTGTTCTAGTGAAAAACCCTTTGTTTTTTTAAACGAAAATGAAACGGAAAAAAATTGAAGCAGAAGTGCATTAAATGTTTTACATCCCTCTTTTATAAATCCCTCCTCTACTTCAATGGAAACGGAAGGGCAAAAAAAATCGATTCAGTGTATTTATTTGTTTCCTGAAACGTTGGACGTTTTTAGACGCTCCCTTTTCTGTAAAATTCATAGGATTCTATATGTATGTGTGAGTCTTAGCAGAAACACAGACGCCCATAAAGGCTCACGTCATGTTTGCTGTTCCCTCTAAGCCTGTCCTCCGGCATTCTGGGTAATGATGGACCTTGGATGCTTATTATCGCCTTTTGGCATCAGTTATCTGAAGAAATCACAGTCATGCTCTCTCGGAAACTGATGTTTAAAGCGCGGCTGAAGGTCAAAAGTCATTTCAGGATGCTCTAAAAAATATATTTTACAAATGTACATTTTCTTTCCTTGATTTTCATCTGGTGTTTTTTTTTTTTTTAACGACGATACGAGTGTTCAAATATGGCTTGTAATGCTGAGTGTGAAACATGGATTATGTTTAGAAACCTAAAATGCGAATTACGTAAAATGGACGAGATTTTCACTCTAAAGGCCGGATTCAGTGACTTAGTCTAATCTATTTTTACGTCATTATGATGGAGTAGTGTAAACACAGCGTTTACAACTGCATTCACTCACCGCATATTCTGTAATATAATATCTTTTTTCCCCATATAATGTATTTTTCACATATAATGTATTTTACCACATAAAATGCACATTTTCCCCCCAATATTAATGCGCACAGCTAAATTCAAAACATTTTGGATTTTTATGTGCTTGATACTACAAAAGAAAATGTTTGCTATATATTTTAATAAATGTTACCGTTATATGTGTTAGCCAAAAGCCGAATGTAAAAGCTTCTCAAAGCAAGTTATGCTAAAAATGACCTGAATCTAAGATTTATATAATGTAATTTGCTCCACCAGCCAAAAACGATTAGTCTAATGGCTTTAAGGAGAAGCAGCACCTATACATGCCTCCACATTTGTTCCATCATTCATGCGTTTGGCACAAAGTGCTTAAGATGAGTCAGTCACAAATCAAGAACGGCGAGAATACAGCAGATCCATGATGATGCTGGACTCAGCATGAAAGACAATTCATTCCTGCCTCCAAAACGTCCATAAATCTGATTGGCCGATGATAATTTTCTCTGCTTAAGGAGATTGACAGCTTCTCGGCAGTAAACTGATTTGAATTTCAGATCAGTCATGGATCTATTGGAATATGTCATACTGGTGATAGCTGGTCAAACCTGTCAGCTCTCTCGTTCTCTCTCTCTCTCTCTCTCTCTCTCTCTCTCTCTCTCTCTCTCTCTCTCTCTCTCTCTCTCTCTCTCTCTCTCTCTCTCTCTCTCTCTCTCTCTCTCTCTTTCCCTCTCTTTCTC
>MU204318.1:2982625-2999227 GCA_017309775.1 Paedocypris sp. Pulau Singkep | reverse complement strand
ACTCACTCATTCACTCACTCAGCCTTCTCCCTCTATGTCTTTCTTGCTCTCTCACCTATCTCATTCACTCACTCAGCCTTCTACCTCTGACTATCTCTTTCTTTCTCTTTCTCTCTCACTCACATAGTCACTCACTCACTCACTCTCTCTCACACAGCCTTCATCCTCTATCTCTTTCTCGCTCTCTCTAATTCAATCACTCACCCACTCACTCACTCACCCTTCTCCCTATATCCCTTTTTCACTCTCTCTCAATCGCTCTCTCACTCTCTCTCTCTCACTCAATCACTCACTCCTCTCTCTCTTCCTCTGTCTCTCTTTCATTCCCTTTATCTCTTACCCCTTTTCACTCTTCCCACTCTTGCTCTCTTCACACACCATTCTCACTCACTCTACATCTCACTCTCTTTTTACTCATTGTTTTATGATTTCTTGCACCTTATCCTTCCATCACTTTTTCTCTTTCCTTTTTTTCCTCATTCTATCATGACTTTCATGTCTATTTCACTTCCACCACCCACTTTCTCTTACCCCCTCTCACCCCCGCTCCACTCTATCATCTGCTCGTCTTTTGCCCTTTCTTCTTCTCCCTTTCCACTCTTCCTTTTGTTTAAAAGTGTAAAAAGCACAAAAAAATGTTTTTTTTTCTCTGCTTAAAAAAATATTATAATCAACATTTTTTTTGCATTTGACCAGATCCAGAGACGCCTCTTTACCGCCACCTAGAGGAAGGTGCAGACTCACTAACAGGAAGCGTTTCCCTCTCTAAACTCTCTCTCTAGCTGCTTATTTCCACCTGAGCACAAAATCAACACATTTATTTAGTTGTCCTATCCATTCATTACACCGAAGCCCGGCCTCAGTCGCCCTGAGATGACCAGCATCACTATTACAGATTTCCTGTCGGGTCCAATCTACCTCGGCCCCAAACTTTAAAAAGTGTCTGTGAGCACCGATATCAACTTTGCTCCACCTCGACCCCGTTCTCACTGGTGGGGAATAAAACACAGCTGTCGTTTTATTTACCGGGAAAAAAAAAGACCTGCTAAATTTTAAATCTCCAGAGTCCTTTGCCCCCTTGGGGACAATAATGCTGTCACACAGACCACAGGGGCCAAGAAAGTATGTCTCACATGACTACACCCAATTTTTCCCTGTCAGCCCGATGCAGTCTGTGTGAGTTATATTCCGAGTCGGGTATCGAGAGCTTTATAGGCTAAATCCTTTGAGAATGAGAATCCAATTGACGTAATTCAAACAAGATTGATTTTGACCCCTCACGCGCCATGTCGACCTCTGACCTTTGGTTCAGTCAGTCTTCAGATTTAGAAAACTCTGAATTAAGCTCACGGGTGGAACCTGCTCTCCAAAAGGGGGAAAGGTGGAGGACGTTAGTCATGTGAAACTCAGCTTCATTTTCAATCGCGGTGATGATTTTTGTTAGTTATTCGCGGCGGCGAGTTTAATCACAACTTTAATTGTGCCGCGGCTCTCGAAGACTCGTTCACTGTACATTTAATGAATCTGAAGTGCATTAAACATAATGTCCACCTTCTGCCCTGGAGGCGGCTGGACCTTTGATATTATATTATCTTTAAAAGCATCATCTTCATCATCTTCAGACCAGTGTGGGAAACGCCGACCCTGGACATAAAAAAAAGGCTATTATAAAAGATGTTCTAATGATCAATAATACGATATGATTACATTTTTGCATGAGTGAGAGTTGGGTGAGATGAATTTGTCATAATGGTCACTAGAGGCAGTATCACAATTATACCCTGCATTTAACCATCCAGGGAAGCCATACACACTCGTGTGTGTGTGTGTGTGTGTGTGTGTGTGTGTGTGTGTGTGTGTGTGTCAGCTCTGCAGGTGATATAATGCAGGCAATCCAGCTAAGTGCAACTAGAAGATTCCATTTGGAAAATGAGATGCAATGGCAAAGATGCTCTAATGGAAGTGCAGTCCTGGCATTGTGTGTGCGATGAGCTATTTTCTTATGACACTGTTAATCCAACTTCCCAACTTTTTGTCGCATGGTCCAAAACGGTCATTTTCATATTAGGTAAATTAAACGTTCATTTTTAAATCCTGGTACTTAACTGCTTCTTCATCCGACACAAATTCAAATGAAAGAGAGAAGAGATAAACGCCCTTGTGTCTAATATCCAAAAAACGTACTAAATATCCAATTATATCCAATATCCAATTCATATTTAGAGACTACTTGTGATTTACAAGATGGTGTTCCAGTTAAAAAGCCAATATTAAGATTATAAATTGTCTGTGAGGAGGCCACCAATCCAGCTTGTGTGTCCCGCCTTCAGACCCAGAGTTTCTGTGATTGGCTCCAGCTCCCCATGACCCTGAAATGGGAAAGCAGTTAAGAGATAATAGACAGTTGGATGGAAAATGTTTAAATAGTAGTGGCTTTCTACAGCCATTTCAGTCACACATGAAGTACCGTAATTACGTCAATATAAGCACCCATTTAGCGGCTCAAAATCTTGCGGGTCGCCATTTCAAATATTCACGTAAATATTTATTTTCTCTCTTTTCTTTAAATAATGGTTCTGTAGGCAGACACATAAAGAAACATTAGAAACGATACGACACTCAACAAGAACACAATACCACTGGAAGAAGTAAGATTAAATGAAAAGGATATTTGAACAGACAGACAACATTTTATCCGCTAGTTCGCCGCGCTAAAGGCTAATGGCTAGCGCTTGAAAACGAGACCAGCAGCTGCAAAGGCTTCGGAGCAAACAGAAAACACTGAAATCAAACGCAATCATATCGCTCTGTCTGCTACACAGAGAAAAACATGACTGTTCTAATATTTACGTCTACAAAAACCGAGCTCAGTCAGCTTTACTCTAGGCTCTTTTAGCGCAAATGCTCATGGGAAGCAGTGAGCAGCAAAGCATGATGGGAGGTGTTGTTCCGATTGCTAGAATAGGTTATTGTTTTATTACTTTTAAGTAAAACAACATGGAAGTGATACGAGTCACAGGTTAGGTTAGTTAAATATAGAAAAAATAGTATCTTATATTTGTACGTAATTTAGTCAGAAACAAACAAAAAAAATGATAATTTCATACAAACCAGGGGGTTGCTTATATTTGCATAAATACGGTATTAGTGACTTTTATCCTTCCATTCTCTACCTCTTGCTTCATTTCTGGGTCACAGGGAGCTAGAACCTGTCTTAGGAATGAGTGAGAGTGCAAATATGTGTGTCCTCTGCAAGTACTATGGTCAATTTTCCAGATTTCAATTTATCTTAACATGTTTTTGAACTGTGGTAAAATCCCGGAGTCCCTGAAGAAACCCACGCAAGCACAAGGAGAATACGCAAATTCTGACAAAAAAGACTCCGACTGGCCTAGAACTTACACCTTCAGTTTCAAACGTGACTTTCTTTCTGTTAAGGCGCCATCGCTACCTACTGTGCCAGATTTGTATTCATTTATGGATTCCAACATGGGCATCGTGTGGTCCAGGCTCTCTCGATTAACAAGAATGTTAGGTAAAGTGATGTAAGTGCAGAAATAGATTCAAGTCAAGAGTTTTGCTCTATCAGACTGTTAATGATCATTAAAATACATATTTAATCATTTAGCTTATGCACATGGCCAACCGTCTTTTCTTCTCCCACATATTCCGAGTTTAAGTCTCGGATAATGACCGCTGGCTCAGTGCTGCCACGGAAATGACGGAAAGTGGATCTGATCCATAACAAGCCGAAAGATTTGAGGCTTCATGAATGATTTATTCGTCAAGATTGCGGCCTTTTTAACATGTTTTTCTAATCGGTCTGGAATCTCAAGGGTAATCTCTCCTTTTCTCACACGCAAACAGAGACGCCGCCTCAAGCGAGCATCGGCCGTTTTCAGCGAGTTTCATCACAGACGCACAACACATCTCGCCTTCTGAAACATACACACTACATGAAACAAAACGATTATTGTAGCTGCAATGTAACATTTCTTCTTCTTTCCACTTTCATCTCAGTTTTGGATGACGGCAATTGATCGGAATTATGCATTTAATGCAAGTTCAACACAGCAGTGAGTTTAAATCCCCACGCGGTATTTGACATACGGTTTTTACACAAATATAAGCACATTTTTCTATATTTCAAGGCAGGCGCAATCCATATTCATATTCATCACAAATAAATGGAAATACATCGTCAATTTCCTTCTTTTTTCCTTTTTTTTTTTTTTAATAATTGTTCCCGAGGCAGACGTGCATATAAGCTTTTAATGGCTCAATAAGAGAAAGAAAAAAAAAAACATTAGCCACCACGCGACACTTAGCAGTGGCTAAGCTATGATACCTTCCATGCAACCGAATGCAAGCCTGAAAAACAGAAAAAAATAAATCTTATCCACTTAGCAGTGGCTAAAAAAACACTAGAAGAAATAAATTAAATTAAAAATACAACACTGTCTGTGAAAACCGGAAATCACCCATATATAATAATAATAATAATAATTGAACCTTTATTAGTCCCTCAGTGGGGAAATTTATCCCCTGCATTTAACCCATCCGATCAGACATGGACATAGCAAGTGGAGTTATAGCACCCCCTACTGGAGATATACTTCTTCGTTAGCATCTATCTATTATTAAATACAAGTAAATTAGCCACAACTTAAGGTTGTTAAAAGAAGTATTGTACATAGAGAAGTATATGGCCAGAATATTAACTTTCTGGAAAGCCAAAACTCTAGAAATCTAGCTTTGTTTGAATTTTCTTCTATTTCGACAGAAAATTGGTAGAAGTGTCGGAATGAAAAGCCACTTCTGGCTTTGGTTTAACGCCACGATAAAAAGATTTAATAAGTGTCTTATGAAGACCAAGACAAGCTTTCATTAACAATGGAATAAAAGACGAGCGCGATTAATTCCACAGTCATTTCTGTTGTCATACTAAAACGTGCAATTATGATTTCCCGCTTGAGTGACGGCAGGATGGAAAAGATGCTCGGGATTCTAAATCAGTGCTGGACGTGAAACCGTGAGAGCCGCGGTACATTAGCCAGACGCCAATGTGTTTAACGGCTACGGTTTGGCTCATCGCCAGCGCTGCTCCACTTTACATTAAATCTATTAGAACCGAACATGATTAAACTCTGGAATCCACAATGCGGCCCAGCAGTCTTCCCAAGCTTTCCCTAGCGGACAATAGAGCCGACATTTTTATTTAAAAAAGGCCAAGAAGCATCGAGCAGAGAAGAGTGATGCAACTGGAGAGCATTGAGTCAGTAGGATGGCAAGATGGATGTTTCCTGAGAGAACAACTCTAATGGGACGAGAAGATTGGCGAGACAAGAGCTAGACTGGCTAGCGTTAGCTTTGGATCACTGACAGTGAATCCATAACATACGGTAGATCTGACGACTGACGTAAGACAATGGAAACACGCTTTTTAAATGAGGGAACATGAGCGAGGAAACACGGGAGACAGGTGAGGAAACTAATACTACTAACCGATCAGTTTAAAGACGGGGAAGTTGGGAGGAAAACATGAGAACGGGCCAACACAAAGGTAGAAACAGAATTCTGACAGTGATTGACACACACACACACACACACACACACACACACACACACACACCTACATACTCTAAAATATAACCACAGTAATTACATACATATTCAATATCTCGTTAATTTTTGCACATTTTGTACAAATCTCTATATGTATTGTACAAATCTAAATCTATCTTGTTCTATTTTTAATATAGTTCATTTCTATTTTTAACAAATAATGTTCACATTTTACATTCATTAAACTAACGGTGTCGTCTCTTTTATGTTGTGTAAAGAATATTTAAAATAATTGAATATTTAGAGAATATTGTACACATTCTATAGTTGTAAATAGTCTATCTAAAGTGTGTCACTATAATCACTATTTTTAAAAGTTTTGGTACAAATTTTTTGGTACAAATACATTATAGTGACTCGGTTATGAGAGAATATTGTACAGTCAGACTAGTGCTTTCCTGTTTCTGTATTGTAAGAAAATAATCTACAAATCCTAAAGCCTCCCTTATGTAAGAATGTGTATTATGGAACGTACGGTAGGTTGAATCGAATAGGTGCTTCTCAGGAACTTGGAAAACTATTTCCACAGCTTATCACCGCTGCGACCTTGAGCTTGGCACTTCACCTTGGCCTGTCCCAGAGGAAACAAGCCTGCAATTACAGCCCTGCAAATCACTAAACGGAGAACACTCACTAGACGCCACCTATTACCAACGCTCGTGCCGCCGCGCATTTTAATACGTATTCTTATCAAAAAAAAAACCTCATTGATGGATCGAAAAATTGTTGTGATTGACACACACACACATACTCAAAAATAATACCACAGTAATTACCACATACATGTTCAATATCTCGTTACTTTTCACACATTTTGTACAAATCTATATACGGTATGTATTGTACAAATCTATATCTATATTGTTTTATCTTTACTGTAGTGTGTTTCTATTAAAAAAATTATGTTCACATTAGGTACATTCATTTTAAGTAACTTTAGGTAACAAATTCTATAGTTATATATAGTCTAATCTAAAGTGTGTTACTATTACTATTTTTAAAGATTTTGCCGGCGTCGGGAGGAAAACATGAGAACGGGGCAACACAAAGGTAGAAACTAAACAGAATTCTGACAGTGACTGACAGACACACACACACACACACACACACACACACACACACACTCAAAAATAATACCAAAAGAAAAAAATCCTCAATACTCAAAAAAAAAAAAATAATCCAAATAAACTGTGCATTTCCATCCTTGCTGGACATTAGCAGGATGGAATCATCTCAATCTTGATTATTTTCATTTGAACATGTGTGTGTGTGTGTGTGTGTGTGTGTGTGTGTGTGTGTGTGTGTGTGTGAGTCAGACGGATCAGTGCTCTGGCTCTAGGCTCTAGAAGCTGACATTACACGTCAGTCACACGGCAGAAAGACAGAGAGAAAAACAGCCACAGAGAGAGATGGAGCGTCTCGACTCAAGGCAGCTACTCCACAATTAACGGCCGTTTAGAGGAGCACGAACACGGAAACACACACACACACTCTCTCAGTGCGCAGTGTTGCTAATAAGCGACTCATTATAGCCAGAGGAGCTGGTTGTGGCGACGCCATTCATCAGCAGCTAAAGAGCTTTCTGCAGCAGCACTGCGCTTTTTAATAGATGCTTCCTTCTGCAAAAGGCTACAGACCAAAAAGCGCTTCCAAAGATTTTCTGGAATTCCGAGATAAATATAATTTGTCTTAAAGTTCAAAAACACAAAATCAGGGGAATTTGACTTGTATTTGGTCATGGAAGTGAGTGGGAGTTTATGTGTGTGTGTCCCGCTTTGTCTTTAGTTGGCCACCAATAGAGTGTGTCTATCCCATATTAAGCTTCTAGTTCCTCTTGACCCGGAAATGGAAAGTTGGATCAGAAAAACGTATTAAATACAGTACTGACAGTACTCATTGTAATATGAGTAATTGGCAACTTACATGAAAAAATGCTCACAATGAAACATTTTAATTTTTTAAACTTTGGAAAAAATCTCTTATTAAACTATATAGTTGAATCAATAATTATTTATTTTTTTAAACCGTGTGGCGATTGAATAATTGAATAATTATTTTTTACATGCATTTTTTCATTTCATATTTTTATTTATTTTATTATCAGTCACTGTAAAGTTTCATCAAAATATTTCATGTATGTAGTTTTAATTTTGTAGTTTACATGCTTATGTAGTACATACAGCGTTTGTTGTGTAAATATGAAGTCTGGAAGTTAATGTGGAAAATAATATAGAATTTTATTAGTTTATGTTAATAAGCAAAAACTTTCTGTTGTGACATGGAGCTTCTATACAATAAAACATCATGTTAGAAATATTGTTCTTGTTGGATAAGTATAATATTATTATTGTGTTAGGTAATGTTATCTATTTCTTCCAATCATTAGAAATGTTTTTTTTTTCAGACGTAAATTGTGACTAAATCTCTAGACTAATACAAATGCATTTGCATATATAGATTATCTAAAGACATTTACGAATTTCGAATTGTATTTTTGAATTAAATGTCCAATCATTTTACATTTGAATAGACAGTGAATAGAATAGATTGAATAATACCAGTTACTGTAACAAATGCTGGTATAACAATGTTTTGTAAAACAATGTTTTTTTCAAAAATTTCTTCTTGTAACATACCGGTATTTCAAAGAATAGAATAGCATCTGTTGTCTTTGTATATTAGGTCTTCAACAAATTAGTCATTAGGCAAAAAGTCATACATGCTCTTGAGAAATTTATCATGACTTCTATCTACTTGATCTGTATAGAAATCTGGCCAATTCATATTCATCGAATTCTAGTTCTCTGATAACAAAGACCTGATGCAGATCAGGAACCCTCTGAAATATTTTAAGCAAAAAAAAACCCAACCCATTTGCTCAAAAGTGTCCGTAAAGCACTGATGTGACCTCAAAGAATCCAGCTGATTTCATCCCTCGGAGGAATCGATAAAAGACCACCATCACGTCCCCCCAGTGTTCACTGCTCACACACAGCCCTGTCATCATCACAGGAGCGGAACACACAAACCTACTGTTAACTCACTCATGTGAAGAGCCGGATGGAGACTAAGCAGAAGGAGACAAAGGGTCAAGATGAGAGTGACATCATCAGCGGAAGGGGAAACCAAAGTGAAGTGGCTGTGATTTCTGCTCATCTCTGATATTCTGCCCAGTTTTATTGAGTCTTTAGCGACCCATAAAAGACCAGGACGTTTGTCAGATTTAAAAACCTACTGAGAACTTCAATATCAGAGAAAGATGGAAGTCTCGACGGGAGATGCTAGCAACAGGAAGGAGGCCTATTATGGGATGGCTGTGGGAATCATGGAGTTGTTAAAAATGTGTTTGTGAAAGGCATGAATGTGAAACTAAATGTAATGTCATTAAAAATGATTGACGTAAAAAATGTCCTGTGACCCTGTAAAAGTCTAAGCGGCAGAAGATGAATGAATGAATGAATGAATGAATTTGTAAAATGTTTTAGTAATTATTGTATGTTATTTTTGCATTTGGATTTGTTAAAGCTGTGCAAATATTTTGTTGAGGTTTATTATAATTTCATATTTTTTGAGGTTTTGATAAATTATTTAACATTCTGAATATATGGTGCTTTATTTATAACTAATACACACCTATATTTGAACATTTTAATTGCTTTTTGTTGTCAAATGTAACTATACATTTACAACTATAAAAGTTATAGAGTAATATATATATTTAAATCTTTAAATATTAATGTTGTGTTGTTGTGTCATATACAAATAATAATCTATACTTTTTTACATTTTATTTTTTCATTTTATTACAATATTTTCATCTGTAAAAAATGTAAAATGACCCAAAATGTACAAACACTTATCACAAAAGTTTCAATATGAACGTTTTTAAATAGTTCAATATTATGAAATGTCTTCAAGAAAGGGATTATTTGCAGTGTGTGCGTGTACGTGTGTGTGTGTGTGTGTGTGTGTGTGCGCTTTACAGAACATACCTTCCCGAGAAGTTATTTAATTAAATATTGATTTTTAAAAGCGCTCCACTCATATTAAATTGATCTGTCTTACATGTCAGACAGAAAGTTTTTGTTCTGAAAAAGCTTCGGCTGCACAATTACCATATTTCATAATACACCCTCGAATTACAAAGCACACAAAGCACAAATCTTCAAATACAACACGACACACAGATCTAATTCCTCGGCCGGGACGTTCTTTTTCAGGCATGTGTATGTTCCAAACACACAGGCCGTGTCCCTGGAGCATTCGCAAATGTATTTACCTTTTAAAACTCACGACTACCTGTTATTTGCAGAACACGCTGGAGATATACGGGCCCGGGTCCCATACGAGCACAACACGGGCTCACACACACATACACTAAAACATGAGATGAATAAATAAAAACCTACAGGAATTCTCTGGAGAGCGGAGCCGTCATGTTGTGGTGCTCACTGGTGCTGGCACTCGGCCACTCTCAGGTCCCGGAGAAAGTGCAGACACCTGCTGTGATTTCACGCCTGAGGAGCGTGTGCGCAGAACTGCAGTCCAGGCGGGGCCAACAAATAAAAAAAAATGTATTTACCTCATTTAAACATATATTGTCATCTTTTAAGATAAATCGCTTCACCTATCCGTGTTATAACGTAACAGTTAATGTAAAAATGTTTATGCTTTATTTTAAAGTTTAAAAAAAGAGTTCAAGAACCGCAAGCAACACATGCAAGCTTCTCATTGGCTCTTCAAAGGTACAAGCTCATCTGATGATTCGGAGCTGCCGATTCTCTTTCCTCTTAAAGTTCACTCTTCATCTGCTTTTCATCAAAATGGCATTTGATCACTTCACGTGTTGAGATTCAAATGAACGTGACTCAATTGACATGTTGAACGTGACAGAACGCAAACCAATTAAACCAATTCTCTTAAAATAAATAAAAAAAACACACCGGCACTCGTATTCGCCATTATCAGCTGTTGAGTTTATTTATTATTATTAATTTTCAATGCATTATTTAATTAATTATTAGCATTTTCTATCTCATGTTCTGTATGTATATGCATATCTATGTGTGTGTGTGTGTGTGTGTGTGTGCGTGTGTGAAGCCTTTTAGAACAGGGGTGTCAAACTCATTTTCACCGAGGGCCACATCAGCATAATGGCTGTCCACAAAAGGCCGGATATACCTTATAAATGTAACTACATGTACAGTAAAATGTAATGCAAAATACGTAAGTGTAACTACTCTTTAATGGTTAAACAACTGTGAGACACCTGGTCATCCTGCAGCATCCGCGATCACTGTCCCTGGTCCTGAAATGGCCAGGTGTCTCACACAACTCATTAATTATCATAACTCAATCAAGTGACCATTGCAGTTGCGTAGAAAACCTATGTTTGCTTGTTGCATAAATCTTTTAAAAGAAAACTTTTTACATTTTGTCAGCTTTTGAAAACACTCCATTTAGTGTGTAACTCCATTAGTGAGGGATCAAACTGCCCAAGTTAATGACGATAATAAATAAAACTGATTTATCAACTGACTTGGCTATCGTAGTCAAAGTGCATTGTGGGAAATATAGTTTTTGGTCAAGGCACATTCTTAATTTATTTTTTGGTATTTATTTTAGACACTCAAAACTTTTAAGCTCTCATGGGCCACATAAAATGACATGGCGGGTCACGTCGGGCCTTGAGTTTGACACATAGAAAAATCACCTGCCTTAGAAAAATCACAGGCCCCTTTTTGCAGAACTCCTTATATGAGTTAACCGTCAGCTAGTGGCTGTTTTACGAAATGCCAATATTCAAGTCACTTTGCAGATAAGAGCATTACAGCCTTTCTTATATTTAGAGAAAATCAGAGGTCCTTCTTTCCTAATTTATTTGAGTCGTTTTATATGATTGATGGTCGTTTTCTATTTGCTGATTGTGCATTTTACTTGTTTATTACTACTAGTGTTATTTAATTATTTTTTATCATCATTGCTATTACTTATTTACTTTTATTGTTGTTGTTTTTTGTTATTCTATTTTATTTATCTACTTTTGTTTGTTTGTACGAAGTACCATTTCTGTACTAGTTTTATATTGTGGTAAATGAGATATGTAGTAATAATAATATCTATTTTATGTGGGGCTATTTAAAGAAAACACAAAATGCATGTAATGTTTCTTCTACATGTCTAGACTTGACCTATTGTCCAATAATAATTGTGATATAAAAAAAAAAAGATATGAACAATACAGTAAAATTTGTGATACCTGATACACAGATACCTGTGATGTCTGAAAAGAAGCAATTAGTTACGTTACTTAAACAGTAACTAAATTATTTTTCAGACACAGTAATTAGAAATCATTTACATACAAAATTGTGAAATAATTAGTAATTAGTTACTTTTAAAAAGTAATTTACCCACCACTGACCACACTCAGATTACTGAAGCTACAGGTCACGTCACCTCCTGCTGGTCAAACATCTGCTGCGCTGAATTAAACGCTACATGTTTTAGATGGATTGACAGGATTATGGGATGCATTTTGTTTTTGTAAACAGCTGGCACAGTTAGGATTTGGGTTTGACGCCAAAAGGTCACAAGTTCGAATCCCGGACCTGTACGTACCACCGCTGAAGAGTCCTCTTAGCGTCTTTTTCACTGGTATTAAGGGTTAAATACAAACATATTTACATTTCGGCAAATTGGTAATAAGAAGATAAATGATTTTAAGAGGAAAAAAAGATGTAAAGAAAGACAAGAAATTTTTTTTGTTTCTGCCTTCCATTTGTCTTTTTTTTACTTCCTGCCTTCCCTCCTTCCTTCTTACCTTCCTGCCTTTCTTGTTTCTTCTCTCCTTTCCTTTCTTCCTTTTTTCCTTCTTCCTTACTTTGTGCCTGTATCTTCCTTAATTTCTTGCCTTCCTTTCTTCCTTCGTTCTTGCCTTTCTTCCTTCTTTCCATCCTTTCTTACTTTTTACCTTTTATACTTCATGCCTTTCTTTTTGCCTTCCTTCCAGCCTTCCTTGCTTCCTACATGTTTGCCTTCCTTATTCTTTTCTATCTTCCTTTCTTCCTCCGTTGCCTTTGTGCATTTCTTATTATTTCCTAACTTCATCCCTTCCTTCTTTCCTTTCTTCCTGCCTTAATTTTTACTTCTTCCCTACCATTTTTGCCTACCTTTCGTCCTTCCTGTCTTTCTATCTTTCTTTCCTTCCTGGCATCCTTTCATTCAACTTATGGCTATATATGATGAAGATTAGTCCACTTCCATCCAGCTCTGTCTCTGTAGGAGGCATCGTGTGATTAGCAGAGCGAAGGGAGAATGGCATGAACACTGTGCCCTTTACCCACCCCTTTAATCTGCCAGTGTTCCCACAGCTGGCACAGCAAATACTATAGCTGGGTGAAGAGTGTGTAATAAAGAAGTGTGTTGTTCACAGGAACCTGCCTGGCGTGTGCTTTATGTGTCCCTCAGGTGATTCCAGTGAAGGTCCCAGTGCACACGGACGCACTTATCGCTCAAACAGAATTATATTAACTATGTCATTTGGAAAACATATCAGGAGTAGACACCACCAGCCAATTCTTCTAAACTTTAGTTGGTCCCCTGTTAGTCATTATTAATATTGTAGAACACCGGTATAATATACCGGTAAGGGTAACTGGGTAAACTTTCTAGTTTCTGGTTTACATTAAGCCACAAAAGACTGTTTGACACACACTGTAAGGTATTGACTCTAAAATGTATATAGGAAGAAGCATGAATAAGTATTGTGTCAATTTTGGAGTTTATATTTGGTTGAGTAGTGGGGGGAGGGGCTTGTTCATTGCTAATTTTTTATGATAATTCTAATTGATAATGGGTTTCCTTTGGTCAGATTAAACCTACTGTTATGTTCGGACCCAATTTCAAAGATTAAAAATATTTTTTATATACTTAAAAGTATTTTTTCTTTCACTTTGAAACTACTTCTCTTTGGCTTATTTGGTGTAATTATCATATAGAAAATACAACGTTTCAGTTTATGTTACAAAGACACTGTTCAGGTCAAAGTGACACATGTTAAAAGTTAAAAAAATAATTATAATAATTCAACTTTTTTTACTTTGAAACTGCCCTGCTTGTCTTTGTTAGTGTAATCTACATATAACCAACAATGGTTCGGCTCACATATTTGTTTATGTTACACTGATGTTCGAGTCAATTTGACCCTTCAGACAAAATGGAGCTAAAAAGGGTCTGAAAGTTCAAACACTCCTAGTTATATTTGAACAAAGAGATGTAACACACTGCTGTCTCAGACTCCCTCTCTCTCTTTTTCTCACACACACACACACACACACACAGTGTTTAATAAAAGCATAATAAAGGCACCGGGTCAAATTTTTTATATATTTTTTTATTTTATGCACCCTAACCCGCGGACATTATTGATGTTCCTCAGAAACTAACATAACAGGAGGGTTATATTAATTAATTAGGTGTTTCCTAATTAGAGGAAGTGAAATCAATACCAAAAAATTGAGTGAGCTTGTCAATATGGCCAGAAGGTGCCATTTATTTCACTTTGTTTGTTAAGCGTTTTTAGTTCTTACAAAGCTAAAAGTAGCTTTCTTGGCCAATCAATCACAGAGCTACACACACTTTCACGCTCTCACTCAAATCTATAAATCTCCAGATTCCAGTTATTCTGAACACGTTCCTGGGAGAAAACCAGAGACCTGGAGGAAACCAGTGTTAATTTCGTTGACAAATATTACGACATTGTCTTCATCCACGACACTTTTTCCCTGACATAAACGAAACGAGAACTATATAAAAACTCCCGGTCAGGGACGAAATCTAAATTATATAGCACCTATAATTCGTTGACTAAATCTATACTGTAATTTAGTCGACTAAAATTAGACTAAAACTAAAAAAAAATTGACTAGATGAATGACTAGATGACAAAAAAAAAAACTAAAAAAAAAGACAACTAATTTGGAACTAAAACAAAACTGAGTTTCGGTCAAAAGACTATGACTCAAACGAAATTGAAACTCGTTGTCAAAATTAATACTGATCCACGCCAGCACTGGGAGAAACTTCGATCTTCAAGCTCGAGTACAGAAGATACACTCCATTTTTTATTCTAAAAGTTCAGGCAAAGTGACTCCTTTACCAGATCCCTAAACTCCCCATCCATCCTTTACGTCTCCAAGGTGACCTCGTCTTTAGCCGGGTGCTGTGGGATGTGAAGACTCACTGTGGTGCTCTTCAAGGCCACTGCAATTGCTCCCCGTCACCATCCACTAACAGCCCTGCCATGGCCCAGAGGAGCACCGTCACCCAGATTCAGGATGATGGATGAAATCTACAAGGAGAGTGTCAGAGCATCCTCGAGAAGAGAGGGAGGCGAGGATTAAAGGAGGAGGAGATGAGGAAAACAAAGCCTGGGAGGATTGGATGAAGGAGTGAGGAAGGACCGCAAAACAAAGGAGACGTTTAATATCGTCATCCTCATCCTGGATTTCTGTTCCCCGTAGGTCGGTGAGATTCTCCCAGATCTGAAAGCCTCCATAAATCACTCACAGCTAAGAGAGGGAGAGCGGCCTGTCTGAGGCCAGACAGCTGAATCATGGCAGGTCCGTGAGAAGATCCAGACAGTCAGGTGTTTCCAGCTCCAGGTGGATCTGCTGGAAAAGCTGGAAGGGACTGAAGGAAGATGGAGAGATGGCAGCTGGAGGAATGGGATGACGTGACTGGAGCTTTCAGCGGAGTCACGTAGAAGATGGAGCGCCACTTTGATGTTGTGGCTTTAAGCTATATCTAAAATGAGTTTAAAGATCAGGCAGGAGTCCAAGCGCGAGATGTTCACGCAAACTTTTATTCTGCCGCAGTCATCAGAAAGAACAGAGAAGCACCTCTGTGCCCTACTTAAAAAAGAGATGACGAGACGGGATAAGCAGAATCTGCAAGGAACACACACACACACACACACACACACACAGAGGCCCAGCTGCATTAGCACCTACATAAATGGCACACACACATTGATCATATAAGCGAGACCACCGGCAGAGTATACGTTAAATGTAGTATATACCTTTTCAGGTCAGTGTAATTTAATATGCTAATTACTTTTTTAGGCCAAGATGGATGGAGAGAGAGAGAGAGAGAGAGAGAGAGAGAGAGAGAGAGAGAGAGAGAGAGAGAGAGAGAGAGGGGTTTGGATAGATAGATAAATAAGTGTACGACACACAAACACACATACGCACAGATACGTTGCTCTGTGATTGGTTGGCCACCAATCCAGGGCGTGTCCGACTTCAGGCCCGTTGCTCCAGATCCTCGTGACCCAGAAATGGAGAAAGGGGTAGACCATTTTGGATTATACATACATCAAGTAGCACAAAGTATAGAAAAGTATTGCTATTTAAAAGTGTTCTGTGTTTTATGTGACAGCAATGCAATTTCAGGAGCAATAAAGCAAAGCTTCGACCTCAAGACAAAATCGTTAAGTGCCACTTAAAATAAAGACACAGGTTTTATATGCACGAGCTTTGTCCTTAGAAGGCCATTCCGATAAAGAAAGGAGGCATTCGTATGTGCAAACTGACGTGCGAGAAAAAAAAGCTGACTCAGCAATTCCCACCGCATTATTTCCTTCCTGGAGAAGCAGGAACTGCAGGAAATAAGATTTCTGACTGCAGCAGATAGCACTGCGCATACAAACAAGCCTGTTACCTGATTTAACCACTTTTGATAGGGATAAACATCATTCTATTTTTCTGCCTGTTTGTCTAAAAACGGCAGTGGAGTAAAGTACTTGAGTAAATGGACATGTGGTGTAAATGAGGTACTTTTTAATCCACTACTTATGAATGGACACTAACCGTTACTTGTAACATCGTGCGCAATAAGTCGGCATCTTTTTCTTGCGCGGACGAGGTGATATTGCCATCTGCAGGATGCTGAAGGTTCTGGATGCTATTCATT
>MU204318.1:2892669-2938802 GCA_017309775.1 Paedocypris sp. Pulau Singkep | reverse complement strand
ATAAAAGTGGTAAGGAAGGAGTGGAGAGTGTCTTGTGAGAAAGAACAAGGGGAATAAAAAGGCTTCTGCTTATAAAGAGGGCGGAGTTTGGCGTGGCGCATAAAAATAGATCATTATTTAAGCTACAGCCTTTCCAATTGGACGCTTTTCAAACGCTGGAAGGGAAAGGCTCGCATGTTCACACGCTCCTCAAAAGAACGGAAAGAAAATGTGTTATCGCTTGATTTAAATATAATCACTTTTTTCACTTTTCCATTTCAGGGTCCCAAAGAGCTGAAGCCAATCCCAGCATGATTGATGACCAACCAATCACAGAGCAGGACACATTCACACTCACTCTCCTGTAATTCAGGACAGTGGAAGAAAACTGTCTGTTTGTGTGTCCTGCGCTGTGATTGGTCGCCCACAAACCAAGGGCATGTGTCAGTCTTAGAGTTGCTGGGATTGGCTCAAGCTGCTCGTACCACAGAAATGGAAAAAACAACAATTTGGAAATTTGGTGGATAGCTGGATGGAATACACATGTCCAAATTCCGGCTCGGGAGCCAAATGTTTTCAAATTTTCACCGGCTGCCCGCCTCTGTTAATAAATCAATAATATGCGGTCCATCAGAACTGTTGACCAGAGTGTAAAACACGACAGACCATTTCTTCATTTTACCATGATTTTGGTAAAAACTTGAAAATGAAAATAAGCATTCCATGTGTCAAAAGGTTTTTAAAATTTGAAACACAAAATTCAAGCAATTGTTTCAAGCTCTCTGTTTATCTGTGTGAAGAGGATCATAACGAAGGATTATTATCCCCAGCGACCGAGCGTTTTGATTGTGTCTGTTCCTTGAATTTCTTTCTTTTTTTTACTCCTTGCCCGTGTTCTTTATTTCGACTGTTTCTGCGATGACACATTGGACTTGTTTGTAGCTGGTTGCGCTAAGCTAAGATACCCAGTCGTGGTTTGTAGTCTGTTTCTTGTAATATAAAATATTGTACTGCATTTAGTTTAATCTTACTTCTTCCAGTGTTATTTTGTCTCTGTCAAGTGTTGTGGTATGTGGCGCCGCTGCATAAAGATGACGTGTTTCCGTTTGACTGTGATTGCTCCTGACTTGAAGTACGGAAAAATGGGGGCTTATATTTACGTGCATATTTGAAATCGGCAATTATCAACCCCCAAGTTTTTAAGCGTTGAAGAGTCGAAAAAAGGGTTGCTTATATTCGTGTAAATACGATATATAATGGCTAAATTGTATTTAATGTTGACCCACACACATTTTCACCTTACCAAATCTGGTCCTTTTTAAAAAAAAAAAACGTTTGGACGCCCCTGACATAGACACACGGAGAGACGAAACTCAAAACCTTAATTTTATTTTATTAATTAAATGCAAACATTAAAAAATAAATATAAACTATTTTTTGAGTCTATGAAGGCAGTGCAGATAAGTTGAGATTCCTTCCATCAAGTCTGGGCACGGCAGATCAGGTCATAAGTGATGTGCGAGATATCGAAGGCTTGAGGAACTTCTGCTATAGCTTTGTTAGAAAGGCCGTAGATGATTCGGGCCCGTTTAGATTCGATCTCCTCATCTGCCCAGCACGGAGCAGGCATGTCTGCCGAGTGAAGCAGAGGAAACACGCTGCTCATGTAAACGCTCACAAACGTCTGCTTTAACGTTGTAACGTCTCTCTGTAACACACAAACACATACAGAGCAAGATGATACAATTTCTGAAAAAAATAGGAGGAAGAGTTGGTCCCACTAGTCCACAAAACGCCAAGCAAGTTTCCTGAAAGACGACAAATGTTTGCTTGTATAATGTGTTTGAGAAAGATAAAAGTAGACGCGATTAGAAACAAGGAAACGCCAAAACAAGCTGATACATGTTGATCAGGTTCATTGATACTTTGACGGTAAAAAAAAACATATACTGCGGTACTCAGAATATAATATATAATAATATAAGGAAAGTGTATAATAGATATAAGGAATGGTAGAATTATAGAATAATAAGGAAACTGATTTTAGTAGATAAAAGTCTCTAGACTCATCTAAGATGAACAAAATGTTTCTACAATGAACAATGAGAAGACCAAAAACTGTTGAAAAGAAGATTGAAAAGAATGTTGAAAAGAAGATTGAAAAGAATGTTGAAAAGAAGAAAAAAAAACAAAGAATAAAAAGTTGATTACAAGAAATGAATGAAAAATCCTTGAGCAATTATTCCCATTCAAAGGCAATGGGAGAAAAAAAAAATTGACGTGATTAATTGAACTTGAGAAGAAATATAAAAGGTGAGAAAAGAAGAAAAATGATAGCCCGGTAGAAGATCTAAAAGGCGCACGTTTAGAAAGTTTAGCAGGTTTAGAAAGCCAATACTACGACAAACCGTTGGACTAGTTGGCGACCGAAAAATGACTATAATAACAAAACAGGAACAAGAAGCTCTATACACTAATTATACACGCACCAGTTCAGAAGGAATCACACAAAGGGGGTTTTATACCTTCTCAGATCTTCTCAGTTTGCTCTCTGATTCGGCCCATGAAATCTAGAAAAGCAGGTTTCAATAATTAGGGCTTTTTTAGTCCAGCATTGCTTTAAAACGTCAGTGTTTGTTCTCGAGTTGTTTAAAAAAGCAAACCAGATGTAAACGGTACATTGTAAACAGAGGCCATTTGCTCATTCAATAAAAATGACAGTGTTTGAAAAATGTGTCTCTTGGGTTCTCACTCGAAATGCATCCATCAGGTCCGGCTGATCTAGAACATCAGGGAAAGAGGCCAGGATGGGGTTGCAGATCAGATCTGAAACAGGCAGTGGGGTAAAGTACTTGAGTAAATGGACTTTAAGATGTAAGATGTTACTTGGGCATTTTTGGGCTACTTTGTACTTTGCAACTTTTACTTTATACTGGACTACATTTTTGGTTGAGTATTTTTACTCTTTACTTTACTACATTGGAATGGACACCGACCGTTACTCGTAACATTGTGATTGTGCACGACAAGTTGGCAACTTTTTTATCGCGGTTAATTTCTTTGGGCGAGGTGATAACGCCATCTGCAGGATGCTGAAGATACTGGATGCTATTTATCAGCGAAATCAATTGAATTAGCGATCGCACTTTTTTGCGCATTTGAGTTTGACTGAGACTGGGTTATTATGCTTTTTTATCCATTTTGTTCTGCCATTTTGAAACATTAAGGTGTTAAATTTTATTTCATTATTAGAAAATAAAACCTCATAACAAGTTTCATGTTTTGTCAAGTTACAAAAAGATCATGTCACACTTTTTGGTGTTTTTGAGCCTAGTAAAATACTCAAGTTCTTTTAAAATTGGATACTTTACGACTTTTACACAAGTCTTCTTGGAATCGGTGATTTGTAAATTGTAATGGAGTTATTTTTACAGTAAGGTGTCTATGCTTTTACTCAAGTATAGTTTTCAGGTACACTTTACACCTCTGGGAATTAGATTTTAAATCCAGGCTGTGAAGGAGAAACATAAGGTTGTGAAATTTGCACATGACTTACCGGCATTACACATGGAGACTCTGTCCAGCAGAAGAACATCTGCCAGTATCTGCCTGTACGTGGCCTGGAGGTGTAGAGTCGACAAACTTCCGACGAGCGTGTCTGGAAGCAAACTTTCAGAACATACATGCACAATGCACGTTTCTTAAAACCATTTTAAATGATAACAGAAAATTACGTCAAAAGTGCCTCCATCACACTTACTTAAGAAACTCTCTGGTTTGTGTGTTGACTGATTTGAGCTTGATGACAAGTTTGGGCTGTTTCCTGGAGTGTAAAATGTGCTGGATGACTCCGTTGGAGTAAGACAGCCCTGGGACAACACACATACGTCTATACAACAGGAGAGTATTTAAAGCGTGTGTGATGCTGTGAGAAGATCCAAACCTTTTTTATCCAGTGTGGGGACTTTTTCGAAAGGAGTGCCCATTAGAATTGGCAGTTCCTGTGTCCTACACACCAAAAATAGAAATAATGGGTCTAGATGGAGCTGGACTCTCCAGCGTGTGTGTGTGTGGTGAGTGTGTGTGTGTACCGTGGTGAAATAAGAGCTCCGTGTTCATCAAACAGTTTCAGGAAAGCCCAGCCACAGCTGAGGTCTCCTCTTTCTCCCGTCGACTGAAACACACACACACACACACACACAACCAGAATCATCGTTTAGAACAGTACCAGAATGAAAAAGTATTGAGTTAAGTTTATCATTACAATCATCCATCCATCTCCATCATCCTGCCAGTTTGTCTGTCTGTCACTATATCCCATTTCTATCTGTCAATCTATCTATCTGTCTGTCCATCCATCACTCAATCCATCTATCTATCTATCTTACTGCCTACCTTTTTATCTATCCATCTACCTAGTACCTACCTCTCTCTCTCTCTATCTATCTATCTGTCAGGGTCTATGAGCGGTCTTTTCAATCTTATCTCGCTTTGCAGCTAGATGGATCTTGCTATCTCGGAACTTATTCTAAAAATAAAAGACATCAACACAGGGTTTGTGAAATCAATTGAGTCTGGGAAGTGCTCAAATCTTCCTCTCTTTGTTCCGTTTACCGTCTCTCTCTCTCTCTCTCTTAACATCTTCTTTCTTCCTCCTTCTAACTTCTCCCAGACTCTCGTTTATTAAAAAGCCATAAAAAGTAGCAAAGTTCAGCAGCAGCGAATCACAGCGCGACACGTCAGAGAGCTAGAGATAAAACTGTTACACTCCTTAGCAACCATCAAGGTTTTCTCACATTCGGACAATGGACGCACACATTTCACAGAAACCAAAAGTTAGAAAGTCCAGGTGTTAGAGGAGTTAGCGGTTTAAACACAGATAAGAAGTTCTGCAAAGAGGGGCCATTTCCTTAGGAAAGTGATTTCTCTAAGGCTTCACACACACACATAGACAATGCATATACATATAGAAAATTAGAAAATAATAAATCAATTAATTAAATCATTATAAATGCATTAAATCCTATCTATCTGTCTATCTATCTATCTATCTATCTATCTATCTATCTATCTATCTATCTATCTATCTATCTATCTATCTATCTATCTATCTATCTATCTATCTATCTATCTATCTATCTATCTATCTATCTATATATCTATCTATCTATATATCTATCTATCTATCTATCTATCTATCTATCTATCTATCTATCCATCTATCTATCCCTTTCTGTCTATCTGTCCGTCTACGTATCTCTATACACATAAAAAAATCATTTTGCATTTGTGAATTTTGTGAATATTTTTACTGTAGTTTTGAAGATTAGACTTTCACAAGGATCTGCTGCTCACGTTTCTGATGTAGGTCACACCCAATTCAAACAAGATCCCAAGATCCGAAGATTCCGAGTCGCAGCGGAAGAAACAGTCTCCATCCAGAAGACACGGCAACGTTCCCGTCATCTAAAAAAGGGCAACGTGCCAATTAAAAAAAAAGTTATTACTCCAATAATGCTTCCTTTAAACTGAAAAAACATTAATTGATGAGTTAACGTTCAAAATAGAAATAAATTCAGAGCGTGGAATTAAAAATGGGATTGTGGTATTTTTCATGATGGTTTGGTGCCTTTGGACTTTGAACTGGTCCTACCCGTGGAGAAAAGCTCCAGGTCTTCGGGCTCTTGGAGCTGTACGTGGCTCTGATGGTGTGGATGTTGCTCAAAACCTGCCAGGAGAAAATTCAAGTCAAAGTTCAGGTAGAACAAACAATAAAACGCAGCAATGGGACAATACACAATGCGCTGATACTGGACACCGCTCCACTCCAGCGCTCACGCTCAAGACAAACTGGTTTCAACTGTTTTATAATTGCTCACAAATTTACAATGGCTTAAAAAGTGACTCACTCACTAACGTCAACTGAAAGCCTGGGTGTTATAAAAATGGCATGTGGAATCAGTAATCCGCATATCCACGCAATTTTCGCAAACAGAGGCTTGTTGATTCTCGTTTCAAAACGTCTCCCACTTTAAAAACAGAACAATTACGAATTTTGAAACAATTTTGAAACTGAATTTCTTACAGGTATTGAAGCTCTATGTCAACGAATAAAGCAAAATCCTTCCATTCATTTTCAGAACCATGATGGGGAAATTGCATCTTAAAAATTGCAGTTCTGTGTCATGCGGGACTCACACTCGAAACACACAGAAACATTAACACTCTTACTCACATCTAGCAGCGTTTTTTCAGACTTCAAGCGGCTGGTTATTTCCACGCCATTTTACAAGTGATGAATGATTGCTTGATTGATTGACTGATTGATGGACTAATTTACTAAATGACCGATTAACGTGTTGTTTGAATTGTTGATTGTTTGACTGATTGATTGAATGATTTGATTGACTAAATGAATGATTGATTGATTAATTGAATGACTGATTTGACAAATGACTGAATGACGTGTCTATTGATTTCCTGACTGATTGAATGATTGAGTAATTGGATGACTGACCTAATTACTGAATGGTTGATTGTTTCATTGATTGAATGGCTGATACACGACATATTGATTGATTTGTTAATTGAATTATTGATTGATTTGTTGATTGATTTGTTGATTGATTGATTGATTGATTGATTGATTAATTGATTAATTGATTAATTGATTGATTGATTGATTGATTGATTGATTGATTGATTGATTGATTGATGTACCTTGTTGCCGTTGAATGCACACAGACGCACGTGCCTGCTGAGCACCTGTATCCCGACTCCTGGAGGTGAAATCATCCGGCAGCTCCAGAGCATCAAGGTCACACTGACTCTGGACTGACGACCTTGAACCTGAACAGGACACGCATCAGCATCAAGCACTTATCACTGTCCAGACGTCTTCAGACCACATTTACCTTGCCTGTGTCGGGGTCCAGATGGAGGTCTTTAAAAGAAAGCTGAGACTGGCTAAGCCTGGGCTGAATGAAGGTACTGGTCCTGTATTTCGTCCCTGCTCAAAACACACGGACGTTAAAGTATTTTTATTTAAAGTATGCTTTACCACATATTTAAACATATAATTTATGAATTATTTCATGTAATTGTTTAATGCATCAACATGCATTTACTTGCATCCCCTTTTATTTCGGCACCTATAGATTTGTTGATTTGAATCACTTTGTCGTTGTTATTATTATTATTATTATTATTATTAACATTTCTCAGTAAGACATTTTTTAAATAACATTCCCAAAGCTCAAAAGCTAGTAAATGCTATTTTGCACCCAAGGTCTTGGTTTCGATTATCAGAGAAGAGCCTAAAGTCTGTAATTGTGAATAGTAAAATAAATGTATTTATTGTAATGAAATAAAAACAAGAATATATTTATAAATACATTAATAAGTTAATTTGAGACTGTAAACAAATGACAAAAAATAACTGTATACATCATGCGCAACAAACAATTTATGAACCAGAAAACGACCTTTGGTATTTGAAGATTTTATATGGCAAAATACCTGGGACTCTTTAAAGTGAAACTCTGGCCTATAAAGATGGTTATCTACCTACTTACATCTGTACCAGAAGTAAATACACAGACCTTCTTCCAGGAGCCTGGAGAGAGTTGACGGTCTGAAGCCGAGGGGGATGGCGCCCATCGCTGCCAGCACATCGGTGGCATCCATCTGCAACACACCAGCGCATCAGTGTGTTCATGAGTAGTAAAGTTGGTATTATAGTATCTGTTTTGAAGTAAAAAATGATAAACCTCTGTAACGGCCTTCCGCACTGTGCTCCAATTGGATGTTTTACTAGACGAATACATGTGATTAACACCTTTAACTACCATTACAGTTTACAGTTCACAGTTACAGTAAATTACAATTACAGATGTTTATTAGCATTAATGAAACAATTGCATGCATTCATGTGTAAAAAAAATCCTTTTGGGAGAAGGTGTGATTGATGCTGCCTCCTAGCGGAACTATAAGGAAACTCACCTGGATTTTGACTTGGATTCCTCTTGTTCTACTTCACTCTCCAGGTCGTCCTCTCTCTCGAGTTCCTGTTGGCAAGACAGAAAAAAGCCAGTTTGGTGTATACCATAGCAAAGTTATGATTATTTTTAATGAATTTTAAAAGATCTGATTAGGTACAACTGCACATTTTTATCTAGATTGAAAGATAGGATTTTTTTCTCGCTAACATTACATTAATTTTTTTTTTTTTTTAGTGTGCCACTCTTCAAAAAATTCAAATAGAATTAAGCAATATTAGCAATACAATACAATAAAATGTATATTTAAAGATATAAGTACGTATCTACCAACGGTATGTGTATATTAGTATATACACAAATACATCGTTTTATACAAACACAGACACACAAATAAATAACCCAAAACATGTGACCACACTCAAATATCTCTGATATCACACACACACACACACACACACACACACACACACACACACACACACACACACACACACACACACACACACACACACACCTTCAGGAAGGTTTTGGGCACAAGGCCTTTGTGTCCCTGTGAGTTGAGAGCCAGCCACCATCCATCCTTATTCTTAACAAGAACCTTCATAATGTCTCCTTTCTGGAACAATAAAGCCATAGTACAAATATAAACTGTTTCTATTTTCTTTTTTAAAATAGTATCAATCTTAATCTGAGGATGTTTACCTGGATACTGAGATCTCCATCTTCCTGTCCTTTAAATAAACTCAGAGCAACATAGGAAGATGAAGGTAAGCCTGCACCCTCCTCTACCTCATCATCATCTTCCTCCTCATTATCATCATCATCATCATTCACTGCTTCAGCATCCTCATCCTCTGAAGTGTCATCATCATCATCATCATCCTCATCGCTGTCTTCCTCCTCGCTCCCGCCCTCTGTGTGGGAAGAGCTCGGTCCTGCCGTCCTAAAGTCAAAAAACACACAAATAATAGCTGTAGGAGCTGACTGAACAGAAAGGCCCTGCAGGGATCTGTGGCCGTACTCATCCCGTGACTGTAAGTCCAGAGCAAGAGCCTGTAGCCGCTCCTGTAGAGTCACCAAGCGCTTCTCCTCTTCACGCTTACTCAGCTCATAGTTCCCCACCGGAGCTGGTTCATCCGCCTGCGCAGACACACGTACTTACACATCCGCCTTTGTTTCACTTATTTTTCTTTAAGAATGCTAATAAATGTGTATTTCCATTTGTAATTATAGGAAAAACATTTTTAATACAGTAGAGTGCCACAATCCAGGAGACAAGCTTTGAAATGATCAATCCTGTTTACACAATAATACAAATCAAAGTGGCTTCAAATTGAAATACGTATTTAGAATAAACATGTATTTGAAGTTGCAATAATTGTCATTATCACAACACTGATCTTTAGTGTTTTACTTCAAGTCATCATAAACCGTTTAATAAATGTTATATTGTCTACACACACACACACACACACACACACACACACACACACACACACACACACACACACACACACACACACATTACTTTTGACAATTTCTTTAAAGTCTTCATCATGTCCTCCACTTTGCCTTGCAGTTCTTTACATCTGAAAATACAGCAGAATCACACAATTTATTGCGATTTGTTTTTGTAATTAATTGTCCCGAAATTGAACAAACTGCACCGATCTAAGGTCTCCATCCTATCCGACACATCCGCTTCATCCGCCCGCAGCACCAGAGCGTCTGTCTGCAGAAAGAGCCGAACATGAAACACGTCTGCAGCTTGGAACGTCTAGTTCGAACCAACCTTAATCTTGATGGCATCGGTCTCTCTTTGGGCCGTTTGCAGGGGTCCTCTTCTTTTCGGAGGCATCGTCTCGGTCTCTTCACTGCTACGCAAAAGCTCGTTCTATTGTAATTCTTGTGGACAAGACATTCCCAACGAAAAGGAGCGCCATGACAGTCGGATATGGTTGCTAAGAGACTCTCGTGACATCATCAGTGCGCGCTGTTGTGACGCCATTCGCTATGCGCCGCCAATGCCGACGTCGTTTATATGTAATGTAGATTTGATTTTCACAGAGGCAAGTTTGGTTGTTTTCGAACGGGCAATTATTTCGTTCATCGTGTAATATAATTCCGTAAAACTATAGTGATGATTCAACGTCACATCCGTAAAAAGCACATTTTTGTATTATGATTTAATGCCCTACTCCACTTGAAAGAAGGTATACGGGATTTCTTTTGAAAAACATCACACCAACACATACATACAAAGTCAACAGTTAATAAAATATTCCTTTTATTTGAACACTAAAGCGGGTGCACCGTGATTTATGGCTTGTGTAACAAACAAACTTAGCACACAACGTTTATAGCATCTGACAGTTGTATTGCATCTGTTCCACCACGTGAACTTGATCCAAGGTTGATCGATGATCGGTTTCAGGACAGAAGAAGTTCCCTTATTCCAGGTGACCAGGTTATTCTAGAATTTAAAAAAAAACCGTAAAGGTAAATGCTTGTCGGCTGAGTTTAAACATGTTTTAGGACGTGTGTTTCTCACCAAGCCTCGTTCGATCCTGTCACGACAGGTCCAGCTTCTTCTGCGTCTCTGTGAGTTTCTCCTGAAGACGCTTTTTTCGCCAATCCAGAAACCTTCGCCTCATCCTGTTGGCCTGCCAGCCGGCTACAAACCCAGCTGCGAACGACACGATGATCGTGACCTGTAACGTCCTGTCCGACACATCGGCCATCTTCCTTCCTTTCTTTCTTTCGATTCAAACTAACTGCTCGAGGCGGGTTTCGAGCGCTGCTGGTGGTGGAAGCGCGCGCGTCGCGTGTGAACGGCTGGAGCGGTCACGTGACGAGGCTGCTGCACCTTAGTTTCAAGACGTAAGTTGTGGGCGAATGGGTCTTATAATAGGACCCACTCGACTTATTAAAAAACCTTTTTTTTTTTTTTTTATTTTCACCATTGTCTTAGTATGCTATAGAAGTCCATAGCTATGCCACTAAAACAACGTATTAAAAAAGTTCATGACTTTTCTGTTATTGTGCGAGTCGTTTTTACGATTTTTTTTTCTGTAAATATATTGTGTTTTGGTGAAAAAAAATAATTTTAAATTCGTAAAAACGAGTCTTTCATAATAAATATATAGGTAGAAAGTTTCAGTTTTAACACAGATAGCTTCGCCATATAAAATTGTAGCCTACTAGATAAATTAACATAAAAAGCCCGTTATATGTATTGAGAATGCACACTATATGATGCAAGCACAATAATGTTATGAATTTGTAACAGATAAAGTCGTGCTATTCAAACATTAGTATTAATAAAGATGCAATTAAGGATGGATAGTTTGGAAGAAAATAGCAAACGGTGAACTATTTTTTCCTTCAATAATACAGATGTTTGTCATCAACACTTTTTTTTAAGTCTGCAAGAGTATTTTATATTTAAATTCACTTTAAGTTTTATGCGTCTGATCGTTGTAATTTAGCCTTTTTATATCCAATTACGTGTATTCCAGAAAAAACTATTTTATTACACATATACTATTATAAATTTTATTTGATTTGTTTTATACAGAAGTGTGTTTGTTTAGTCTCTATTTTTCTACATATTCTTTCTGCTATTAAAATATGCGATTTCCCTGCTGTAGGACAAAAAAAGGTATTTTAATTGAAACCTCGAGTTACTCTTTTTGTAAGCAGTTTAAAGTCAAACCACAGGGCCGAACAGAATGCGTTCGTATTTTGAAACGTGTTATCTCATCTGCTCTGCTGTCACATATTCATACAATTATCCAGGTTTGGAGAAATTATAGATGTGAGTGCGAATTTCCTCAATGGCGGCATGTCTGCAGATTCACGCCTTTGAGGTTGCTACGCAACAGCCGTCTTCGGTCACGCATGTGCGCGGTGCATCGTGGGAGTATCCGTGTGATGCTGAATCAGTGCTGGAGCGGACGAGCAGAGGAGGATGAAAATGGTGCAGCATCAACACGGGCGGAAAGAGCCGCTCTCGCTCCAACGGAACGATGCGCCGCACCCTGAACTCTCACTTTGAGATTTTACTCCGACGACAAAAGAACAGGTCAGTACATGGCGGCTTTGCGTTTCCATGCCATTTACAAGCTTGTCCCGTGTTCGATGGCAACTCGTCAATACGGACTCCGCCGCGCGAGCTGCAGACTTTCATATCGAATGCGCGTGCGAGTTCCAGCTGGGCGCGCTCCAAAATCAGCTTCATGACCAACTAAAATATTCTTGGGTCCGAGTCAAAAATATAATTCACCCTTTGCGATGTATTATTAACGCTTAAGGCCAATCATGAATATTTTACATTATAAACCACATAATGTAGCCGTACGTCAAACGCATGTGTGCCCGGCCAGTGGGATTTGTAGTTTTTATACGATGGAATGTTCGGAACCTATTGTCTCTTCGATGAACCACATTTCCCGAAGTGCTTTTCGTTCGAGGCGCAAGCACGTAAACGCTCGTCCGATTGTAAGACGTCGGGCCAATAGAGTGTTAGCAAATGATGCTCTAGGGCGGGGTTTGTTCCTCAAAGCAGTTCATTGGACCTTAGCATGTTTGGGTGGGGTCGGAGGAGACGTAACCATTTAGCACTGCGGAGAAAGAAGACGAGGATGCCACAGAACGGCGAGCAGAACGGATGGACTGAGTCTGTCATGTCATTGTGTCAAATTATTATAGTTTCATCACAAAAATTGATTTTTGTCGATAGATCGGAGTTATTCGTTTAAACGGGTGAAATAGCAGTACAGTTGATGAGATTAGCCCTGTGGTTCATACAGTAAGAAATGGGTACAGGAATCATGAATTAATTTTAAACAAATAAACTTTCACGGTACATTTTGATATAATTTATGCACTGTGGTTTTAAAAGGCTGACATTGATTCACAATACCTTTTTTGGCTATTGCAAAGATTTCTACTTCTCAAAAGATGTCGAAGGTTTTGTCCAGGGTACGTTATTTGGATTATGCATTAAAAACCCATATGGTAATTAGTTTGATACGTTGCATATTAATTAAAACAACGACTTTGTAAACCTTTAGATGTAACCAATTCATGCTATGAAATATGTTCTCATGATTTATCACAATACTGTTTTTTTTCTATATGAATAACACTTATAAATATTTTGTTTTTATTTCACACTTGATGTGAGACGGTATTCCCCGAAACACCTTTGACAATAATTTCTCCAGATGAAGGTGACAGAAGTGTGAAGACATGCTGCTTTTAATCAGTTTCACATAATTGGATCCATTTATAACCCTTTCTTCCCGTGGAGAGTAGATCTCGGTTAGAAGACGAGAGATTTTGGCTTTGTTATTTTTACATGATGTCAGGCAGGACTGTGGTAATAAGACTCATGATGAAGGATGTTGTCTGGTTCTGGGAGACAGACTTCATGTCTGACCGGCTGGAAACTTGATATTGTGCAGACATTACAGAAAACAGAGCTGCTGTAGTGAACAGTAGTTGTGTTATTTACAAGTCGGTCTTTAATGCTAATGCAGATTGTATCAGTCTGTGTCAGTGATTTGTTTTAGAGTTTTGCTAAATTCATAGATGTAAATTAATTTTAACAGCATGTATGAAACGTTTATTAATGAATATTATAGAGTTATTCAGATATAAGAGTTATTCACTCACACACACAGCTACACACACACACACACACACACACACACACACACACACACAATCATACTGTCTTTATTAGCTTTTCTATTAAATGTATTGGAGCAATCAATTAATTTTTGTATCTTCTTGTTGCTAACACAGTATTATGTAATGCATATCCGTTACACTATTTTAATATAATAGTATATATATTATAAATTGTAATATATTATATAATATATTATAATATTATATGTATATATTATAATATATCAAACAAACATGCATCAATTCTGAAAAAAAAAAAAAAGTCAGAAATTCAGAATTTTTTATTGGCCAAGTTGGAATAACAACAAAGAATTGAATGTGGTCTGACTCCGTCTTTTCCCTCTTTCACACATATTAACATAAATATATAAATAATAAAGAAAAAACAGTGGCCTGAAATGAAAGAAACATAAATGACAGTAATTGTACATACGTATATTACACATTCTAGCAGCAGTAGTTATAGCACTGTCATTTGTCATTTGCTTGCTTTTGGACTTGTATTATTAATAAATGACTCTAAAACAGCATGTTTGGGCTCTGTTTTGCAGGTAAATGGCAGGGTTTGGTAAAGTGCTGGTCTGCTGATGCAGTGTGTAGAACACGGTGACGAAAACATGAACGGGGCGGGGGAGCAGGACGACATCCTGCCCTCCAACTGCTTGGTGAAGGATCGCTGGAAAGTCGTAAGTGTGAAGTCAAGTCGGGTTTATTTACACAGCGCTTTGCACAGCATAGACGGTCTAAAAGCAGCTGTGCACACAAAAACTGCTCAGACAACAGGAAACATGCTTTCTGTGTGTAAAGGTTGATAGAATGGAAAAGAATAGAACTTTAGTTTTTTTTTTAATATATACATGTTATTAATAAACACACACACACACACACACACACACACACACACACACACACACACACACGTATGTATATAAAATACTTAAAGTACCTATATCTGGTTTTCGGTTTAAAAAAATATACAGTGCCTTGGCTTACAGTATCAATCAGACTTGTTCAAATAAGACATAGGAACATTTACATACATAATTCACTTTGATGTAATATTGTAACACTTTATTGTAACATTGCACACATTAATAAATGGCTATTGTAATTTTGCTTAATACATTAATGCATATAGGAAAATTGACAATAACTACAAAATCTGTATAAAAAGTATACAAAAAAGGGGTAAAAAAGGGTAAAAAGCATATACGCTTTCATAGAATGGCGATTATAGAAATTAATGAATGTGATACTTATTTTTTGTTTTTAAATTAAGTCCTGCTATAATAATGTGGACTTCTTTTTATATGTTATATTATTTTGGTTGGTACTAAACTGTCGTACATACTTTAGATAATATAGAGTTACTGTATTGTGTATGTGACAAATAAAATTTGAATTTGTAAAGCAAAACAATCCCAACAAGCTCAAATGTGAACATCATTTCAGATGATTTAATAATTCAATAATTTGCTGTAAAGAACATTTTGAGTGTGTGGATGGGTTGTGAGACCCAGAAATGCAAAGTGTGGAGCAAATACAGAGTAAAATCAATGCTCAGAACTGACCTTGATACTCATGTGAATGTGGCTCTGTTTTCAGCTGAAGAAGATCGGAGGTGGAGGGTTCGGGGAGATATATGAGGCCTACGACCTCTTGACCCGGGAGAACGTGGCCCTGAAGGTGGAATCCGCCCAACAGCCCAAGCAGGTGCTGAAAATGGAGGTTGCTGTGCTGAAGAAGTTACAAGGTGAGAAGACAACAACATCCGGGGTATTTTAAAAGCAATACATGAAATACATTTTGATTTGATTTAAATAAATTCATCCCACAAATATGGTCGTAAATCATCATCAATGTATTTATTCTAGTGTTGAAATTATTTTATATTAATATTTATAAAATTTTACAGATTATACAGAAAGATGATTAATATTCAATGTTTATTATTATTATTGATACTTATATTTTTTTAATGTTTTTCCAAAGTTTGCTTACGTTTCCTCTGGGTCTCCGGTTTCCTCCCACAGTTGAAAATTATCCAATTATGTATCTGGAAAATAGCTTTTAGTGTGAGTGAGAGCGTGAACGTGTGTCCGTGTGCCTTGCTTTGTGCTTGATTGGCCACCAAATTAAGGCGGGTCATCTGTGTGCCCCGCCTCCCCGCCCAGAGTTGCTGGGATTGGCTCCTGCTCCACGTGACCCAGAAATGCAGTCCAGAAAACTATGGAATCAGATTAGTGCCAAAATTATCAAATGTCATTTTTAAAGACACGAACAAAAATGCTTCACGTTTTCGTTTTCTTTTTTATTTTTCGTTTGCAATCTTTACATTTTCGTTAGAAACATTCTTTTTGACTTCTGATTTTTATGTTCGTTTCATTTTTTGACGGTTGGACTTCTGGCTCGAGTTTCACTTCCTTACTCCGATTGGCTGGTGAGAATGTGATTGGCAGCAAGTTTCAAACAAAAATGTGAAGATTGCAAGGGAAAAATAAAAAAATCTGTGTCTTTGAAATATACGTTTGATATTTTTGGCACTAATCTGATTCCTTAGAAAACGGGTTTGATTTTTGTTTTTATTGAAAGCATATAATTAATTGTTTTTATTTTACTATTATATTATGATTTTTTTTCATTTTTGTTATATTTTTAATGGCATTTTAGTTGCGTTTCTGACGCAAAGAAATGAAATATGACCTAAATGTATCGGCCGAGCTCGACATGATGTTTTCAGATGAGTGAAAATGAAGCCCACTGTGACTTTCATGGCTGTCAAAGCAGTTTGTCACAGCCAGTTCAAGTTGACCACTGGGAGTCTGTGTGAGTAATGAGCGAGAAGATCTGGTGGAAAAATGATTACTACATCTCCTGTCTTTGTAACCTTCATGGAGGACACACTTGAATTCCGAAATTCAATGGATCGCACAGTGCTGTTCTCTTCATGTGTGTGTGTGTGTGTGTGTGTGTGTGTGTGTGTTTGGATCAGTGGTCCCCAACCTTTTTGTTGTTGCGGACAGGTCATCGTTTGATAATTTTACCGTGTCCAAGGGTGGGCGAGGGGGTAATTTAAAAATGTCATACAACTTTTTAAAATTAGACTTGATTATATTTCTTCATTTATACTTTGAACAAAGAAAGTTCTACAGCTTAAAGACGAAAAAAAGAACATTTTCATTTTCAAAATTGTTCTTCTGTTCGCTACTCTTCTTCAGTTCAGCATCACAAGAAACACTAGAAGCATTAACAATATCAAGAAACATTAGAAAATGTTGTGCTGAGAATATCACGGGCTATTGACTGCGGCCAATCCAGCCACGTCTTCAGAAAATATTGTCAACGGTTTTTCGTTGCTCTCCTGATTCTGTTATTACGCTGTTCAGTGTAATGTAATTAGCTGAGCCACTTCACTCTTTTACTGGTTCAGAATAAAGCATTTCTACTATATCTATTATAAGTTTGATCATATGCTTAAGTACTTAAAAAAGGGAAAAAAAACACAAAAAGGCGCCATATTTAATTGCAACGATATTGCAAAATTAAAAATTCATATAACAAGATTCTTCATAGAGGTGGGTGACGTACACGCGCCACTGTGGTGATGTGACAATGTGACAAAGTGATTTGATTTGAGATACTTCCGATTTGGAACAAAAATGCAGCTTTATTGGTCAAACGAAAATGTGAAGATTGCGAACGTACATGGTAATAAAAAACAAAATGAAAATGTGAATCATTTCCTCAAACATGTTCGTAGTGTCTATTCATTTAATTCACAAGAACAATTACGTAATTTAAAATTCATTCAGACACGATTGTGAATATTGTCTGTCTGAGGTTCACAAACGTGTCTGAGATAAAATAAGTGAATAATTTCTGTTGGTTTTTTTCTCACAAGTTTTCTTTACCGTTGATATTTTTGCCACTAATCTGATTCTATTCTTCTGTGGCCGGGTACCATTTCATCCGCAGACCAGGGGTTGAAGGAACAAGGTTTTAGATGATACATGTGAAACGATTCTTTTCATTTACAGGGAAAAATCACGTTTGCAAATTCATTGGATGTGGAAGAAACGACAAGTTCAATTACGTTGTGATGCAGCTTCAGGTAGGGCAGATGTGATGAGCATGTGTTTGGTGAAAGACGTGTGGCTGATGTTCTCTCTCTCTCTTTAGGGAAGGAATCTGGCCGACCTGAGGCGCAGTCAGCCCCGAGGAACCTTCAGCATGAGCACCACACTCCGGCTCGGGAAGCAGATCCTGGAGTCTATCGAAGCCATTCACTCTGTGGGCTTCCTGCACCGAGACATCAAACCTGTGCGTCTAACCTCTTTTTCTCTTCTGTTCTGCTCATCGTTAGTATTATTTTTCACTCTTCATCTCATCCTGTTTTTTTTTTTTAGAAAAATCTACTGATTTTTTATTGTTTGTATTGTGTCTTTCCTTTTCAATCGCTTCTCATCTCTCCTCAGCTCCTTTCTTCTCAGTTTCTTGCCGTCTCATCTTCATCTTGTTTCTTCCTACTCTCTCATTTCTTTTCATCATTTTTTCGTCTCTTCCTCTGAATCTCTTTTTATCTCATCATCTCATGTAATTCAACCCTCATTTCATTCTTTGTTTTTTCATCCCATCTCATCCACTCTTTTCCACATCTTTTGTGTCATTTTTTCTATGTTCTTCATTTCTAAGCGTCTTTTCACGTCTCCCATCTGAGTAAATATTTTGTCTTTCACTCAGTCAAATTTTGCCATGGGCCGATTGCCATCTACCTGTCGGAAGTGCTTCATGCTGGACTTCGGATTAGCACGACAGTACACAAATACAAACGGGGAAGTTCGGCCGGTATGTGTTGCCTCAATCAGTATCCTTCATATAAAATACGATTTTATTTGTTTAATTTTTAAACACATTTGAATTTGATTTATGAATCGGTTGTTTATAAGTCCATTAAGTTTTTCACTTTTGGGTTTTCTGTTCAGTTTGCTGTAAAAAATGGATTTTCTTTGTGTTGCATTGTCACCTGATTCTGTTGGAATTCATTTTTATGTTTCACTTTTCACAGTTTTGTTTTGCAGTTCTGTTTTGGCTCTCATGTTGAATCGCATGCTTCCCCGCCAAAGGTGTTTGTCCCTGTTACTGTAGCGACAGTCATATTGTGAGTTTTCCGAAATCAGCTTCTTCCTTTCCCTGTGCGGGATGAGTGATGAACACAGCCCCCTCTTTACTGCTGCGTACCAGAAGGAAAGCTTAAATAAAAATTCAGATTCAACATAATGGTTCTAATAAAAATATAAAGAAAATGAAAACGTGTTTTAAGAAGGTATTTTAAACGTATCAGCAGAGATACAATGTGCTTTTAAGGAAAGGGTTAAAATTACAATCACAAAAAAAATTCCCACGCCACATTCAAGCCAACCCTTCTCATAGAAATGTGAGTATGTTCTCCCACCCTAGACTTCCAGTACTAGTTTTTTATGAAAATGGGAAAAAAAATCCCCTAGTGGTAGCTGCTGTGGAAAAGCAATGTTAATTGCTGCCACCCGATGATCAAATTATGCATTACAAGTGTATTTTTGAATTTATCAAGTTTTTGAATTTTTTTTTATTTAAGTCAATGTAAACTGACAATAATAAAGTGTAAACAAGAAGCAGTAAAGGGTTAGAACCCTGCAACACCTCTCCCTACTTAGTGCTTCTTAGCGTTAGATACACAGCCACAATCCTCTGTGTGTGGCAGACGGAATGAACAAATGCACGAATGCTAAATACAGTGGTACCTCAACTTACAAATGTCTTGGCTAACGAACGTTTCTAGTTACAAATTGCGTGTCCGAAAAATATATGTCCCGGGTTACGACATCTTTCTGAGATACAATGGGAGCGTGTCTTTTTCTTACCGCTAGAATGCATGGAGATGATAGTGTGCGAAAAAAGTTGTTTAATCTTCATGCACGTCAAATAAACAAAAAAAAATGTAAAAAAATACAATCGTTGCTTTCAAAATACTGTACAATAGAGGTTAGTCTTGTTTTCGAACAACGTTGTGTTCCTCTCCGTGCCGAACATTCTGATGATGTCGTGTCCATGCTGACCAGGCGATGTCACCGTTATCGCGATGTTACAGAAATCGCGAGGATTTGAGTGGCGTATTTATAAAATGACAGTAAGAACATGTTTATGTGAGATTGTCCTCTGGTTCATTATGCGTATGTCTTTGTAAACCCCTTTGTAAACCCTTAAAATGTTTTTATTACATTTTATTATCAATAATTAATCTTTTATAAGAAATGTTTGTCTGAATTTGCAGAGGTTTGGCACGGATTAGATGGATTACGTGTAAAAAGTGAACTAATATTTAAATAACTAAATAAACAAATCAGCTCCCGGCACAGATTCATTTTGTAAGTCTGGATACCACTGTACTAAAAATTAACCTACATTTCCAAAAAAAAAAAAAAAAAAAAAAAAAACAATAAATAAATAAATAAAAATCAATAAACCTGCAAGTTTCACCCCAAGAAAGTCCAATAGATTGACACTTCCAGTTGCTTTTTTCATTTTGCTCTGCTTTGGTTATTAATTTAAATGGCTTAATGGTTCAATTTACTGTGATTCTGAAACCCTTCGTGTTTTCAAGCCGAGGACAGTGGCCGGATTCCGTGGAACAGTCCGCTACGCTTCCATTAACGCCCATAAAAACAAGGTAAGTGTGTGCGGTACGTCTCTCAGGCCGAAGACGCTGCTTCCTGTGCTGTGCAGAACTTAAACAGTATGTAGCTTTAACATGTATCTGATTTCACTTTGTGGTTCCATTAACAGGAAATGGGTCGTCATGATGATTTGTGGTCATTATTTTATATGCTGGTGGAGTTTACGGTCGGGCAGCTGCCGTGGCGTAAGATTAAAGATAAGGTAAGGCATTGCTGATTATAGACCCGCACTGTGTTTGTGATTTACTGTACTTACTGTATTTTCTCTATCTTTTGTGTAATGTGTGTGTGCAGGAGCAGGTCGGGCAGATTAAAGAACGGTACGAGCACCGGATGCTGCTGAAGCACATGCCTGCAGAGTTTCATATCTTCTACGACCATGTGCTGGATTTGGATTATTATACCAAACCAGATTATCAGGTAAATCTTTCCTGCCCTAGTAAAACTACACTGTATAACCTTTAAAATGTTTTTTTTTTTTACACAACTTTGAAAAATTAAAACCAGGCTTCATGATGCCATAGATCGCATAGATGATCGCTATTGCGGAATTCATGTTATTATCATATTTTATATTATATAATGCCGTGGTGTTGTCTTTATTGAGCTGTGCATTTAGCTTTATCCTTAATTACAGAAGACAGCCAATGACAGTCAGGACCACGGAAACTGATTCATAAACTAATAATCACAGTGGATCATTTGTGTTGAATAATAAATGGTGAAGCATTTTTTGTGCAACTTACACTTAGTAGTTTATATTTATAGTGCTAACTGTTTTAATTGTTATTTTTGGATACATTTTTCTTTTTATATTTTTTTAAACTGTATTTAAATAGTAGATGGTCTTTAGATTCTGCTTGTGTTTGTGTTGTAAAGTGATAAATCTCCATTCAATTCAATTCAATTCAACATTAAATACCGTATTTTTTGGACTGTAAGGCTCAGTACAAATCGTTATAGAATGTTTAATTGTACGTAAAAATATAAAATATGTGTGACTAAAATGTGAAAAAGATTATTACATAAACGATTATTAATGTGGTTTGCCTTTCCTTACTGTATTCCAAATAATACAGTAGTATTTTTACGTCCATCTTTTCAGAGCAAATAATTTCGATTGGATGAATTATTCACATCTTATTGTAATACTTTTTTAAGCTGTAATAAATTTACAAACGTTTCTTTGTTTGTCCTTGTAGTTGCTAATGTCCGTGTTCGAGAACAGCTTGAAAGAGCGAGTAATAGCGGAGAACGAGCCATACGACTGGGAAAAATCCGGAAACGACACCGCTCTTCCGTCCAGCACACACACACCGCAGCAACAAAACACCCGACAAACCGCGGCCATCGTGGGGTAAGACCTCAGCGGCTGGAGATGAGTTTAATCCTCCTCTTATGTTCGGGTCAAATTGTCCCGTGTTAAAAGATGTAAAAATAAAAAAAAATAGTTACGTGTATTTTTTCACTTTGAAATTTCTCGTGTTTGTCTTAGTGTAATCTATATATAAGTAAAATATGGTTCAGTTGACATATTTGTCATTGACACCCGCCACATATATTATTGTTACAAAGATAATGTCCGGGTCAATTTGACCCTTCAGACAAAATGGAAGCTAAAAAGAGTCTGAAAGATCATGAAATGTGTTTTTTTGCAACAATGAGACATAATACACTGTCTCACACTCACACACTCTCTATTGCACACACACAGTATCTGTGTAGTATATGTAGCGTGGTGTTACATATACGTGAACTCATTATATTTTTACATGATGAAGGCACCAAATAAGACGAGCAGAAGAAGTTTCAAAGTACTTTTAACATTTTTTCAAAACAATGAAAATTTGTCAATTTGACCCGAACATCATAGGAGGGTTCAAATAAGATGTGCAGATTCTGATATAAAGTGTGGACCATCAGGGTGGTGAACGTCACACCGATACCTGGAGAACTACCGAGAGAAAACACAGACGACGTTCTACAAGACGAGCATCTGAGTGACCAGGAGAACGCACCGCCGGCGTTAATACCCAGCAGGCCCAGCGAACCCTCGCCAGCCCTGCCCGCTGTTGAAGGATGGGACGAGACGGACTTCAACCGTAATAAACTCAGGATTAGCATCAGTAAGGTAAACGTAAATCCCGGCTGGAGAATCTTTAGCTAAAAGTCTTTTAAAGAACCCTAATGGTGGGCTTTTCTGTCAGACGCAGGTTGCTGCAGAAGAGGGGGAGGAGCCTGCTGGAGGGGGCAGGGCTGCTTCTCAATTTAAGGCGGGAGATGGCGATGCACAGACTCGACCTCCACGACACCAGAGAGCCAACAGCCCAGAATCAGACCACCTATCAGGAGCGGAGGAGAGGGGAGATGGAGCAGACAAGCGGTGAGACTCCCTCATGATGACCTTTCTGGTTTTTTTTTAAAGGTCATCTGTGGAATTCATCTGGCTGGAGATGTGGAAATAGATCACACTGTTCTCAGAAACACTGACACAGCAGTTATTTCATACTGTGTCCTTTTTGGCTAAAATCAAAATGCGCACCAGACGCACCAGCATTTATATTCTGATAAGATTTTAAATAAAAAGATTATAAATAATCTAAAGGTTCTATTTTTCACATTTAAGACATATTTTATTAAAAAAAAAATAATTTAAAGGCACATGATCAATTTGTACAAACTTTTAATTCAAATTGTCTTGCTGTCTTGAAAATCTTTCAGGACTTTCATAAAAAAATATAAATCTATAGAAAGTCCTATTATTGTTAATTTGATCATAAATTAGATGCATTTGTTCACTAAATACTATCTGTCTATAAAGACATTTATCATATAAAGACAAACATTACTGTATTTTTATGACTATGATGCTCACCAGATAATAAATCTGTTCTATGGTCACCAGATTTATAATCTGATCTGATTATAAATAATCTAAAGATTATTTTTCACGTTTTTTTATATAATAAAATAAAACATATTCTAAAAAATATTTTTATTAAAAATTAAAAAGGCACAAGGTCAATTTGTACAGACTTTTTTTTTTAAGGATTTCAACCTTATAGGACCTTATAGTCTAAAAATTAAGGTGAGGAAAATTAAGGTAAAAGTACACGCTTTAATCAAAAGGCATTTTGTCCTTTCACTGGGAATTGAATTGGGATCTGATAACGTGTCTTAAGTATGTTCTCTGTATGTACTATTTTACCTTTGCAAACCGGTATATTATAATACGTCTTTTCTCATGTGCACTTTTTAACTTGATCTCTTCTGTGTTGTGCACCAGCTCTCGAATGGACATCTTGGGCTCTCCATCCAGACACGTCTACTCTTCACAGCCTGCACAGATGCTTTCTTTAGACCCAGGACAAGGTGACCGTCTGGCCGGTGGCCGTCATGACATCTCTGGAGACGGCGATCAGGAAGCCCACAGCAATGCTTTCATCCGCTCGGTCCCTCTGGCTGAGGAAGAGGACTTTGACAGCCGAGAGTGGGTGATGATTGATAAGGAGACGGAGCTGAAAGACTTTCATCCGGGTGCAGAACCCACCACCTCAGGCACCACAGACGAGGAGCCCGAGGAGTTAAGGCCCTTTGAGGATCACGAGGAGAGGCGGAGGCGAGGAGCTGGACACGGCCTGGCCGGACTGGAGCCTGTGGTGCGGGCCAAAATGCAGCGTGGGATGATGATTGTAGCGGAAGAGGAAGTGGCTGGACCGAGTCCCATGCACTCACCGTGTCACTCCTTGCCTCATTCGTCCCCCAGGAGAAGGGAGTCGGAGCCGTTTGGGCCCGATGGACCGGTAAGAAAATCCTGTGTGTCTGTGTTTGTGTAAATCTGTGTGCTGTATTTTTCCGACTATAAGGCACACTAATTATAATGAATTAATAATGATTCAAATCAATTGTATTAAAATATTTCAGAATCTTTTTAATTTCCATTTTCTTTTGAATTATGAATCAATTCTTTTACAGCACAGTCAGTTTTCAAACTTTTTTTCAGGATTTTTTTTGTGCTTTTTTTTGTCTGTATGTCATGGTATTTACGCACCTCAAAGGTTGAAATTAGGAATGTATAGGTAAAAAATATGGTATTTACGTAACCTGTAGGTTAAAAATTGAGATTAGGAATGAACAGGTTAAAAATATGGTATTTAAGTAGCCTGAATGTTAAAGGTTGAGATTTTGAAATGAATAGGTAAAAATATGGTATTTACGTAACCTGAAGGTTAAAAGGTTAAAAATGTTGTAATTACGTAGTCTGAAAAACTAAATTTGAGATTAGAAATGAATAGGTAAAAAAAGAGACACACGTTTTGATCCGAATTAAATGTGCTTTTCTAACATGATTTTTCTCAAAACTTTTTTTTTTTTCATTTAAATTATAATTTACAAATCTACAACCAGAAACTAGTATACACAGTTGTTTCTGACCCATGTTTCACGCTTTGTGAGATGACCATAGTCAAATCTCTGTCCGTACAGTACACTGGCAAAGATTTAACTTCCTGTTCTTTTATTCTCATTGTCTAATTACTTGTTTTGTGCATTATTTGTGTGATTTCATTGCATCTATGTGAGTGAACATAGATGAAATGTTTTACGACTGTCTTTCTACTGCAAAAATCCTTTGACTTTAATGGATCGCATATTGTACGACCTTTAGAAATCCAACAATCTAGAGATGTTTTTACTCACAAATGGTGGAGAAACCATCTAGCTCGGGCTTGTGATATATTTTACAGTTTTTACAGAAACTATTTAAGGCTTTAATTAAAAAAAAAAAAAAAAAAAAGCAGAAATGATATGTTTTCAGTTTTAACATATCACCTAATTTTCTATGTTTTTTGCATATGTTTGTGTTTTCTTTACTGTGTGCTTGCTTTCAGGTTGAATGAGCGATGTGTGTGTGTGTGTGTGTGTCCTCACAAATGAATAATTGACAGCCAAGCTTGCGGCGCTCATTGGTCATACAGGGCTCTGTGTGCACACGTCGGCTCCTTCGCGACATATAGAACAATCACCTATAGAAGTCTTTCCTCAGCGAACAGACAGATGTGGGCGGGTCTGGTCCTCTCAACCATTTAATTAAATGCATCGCTATTGTTAAATTTCACTTGTGTGTTTTTAGTGTGTACAACACACACACAGTCAAAAAAAACGCGTTTTTTTTTTCCTCAATACTTTGCGTTTTAGTTTTTTCCTTAGCCTGATTCCTCTTTTCCTCCGCTTTTATTGGTCTTTTTCAGTTGGAGGAGGACAGGCCACACCCACATCACTCATTCCCGAGGCCCGCCCATTTGAGAAGACTGGCGTCGTATGTGTTTTCCTCCTCCGCCTTGGACACGGAGCCCTTCCCCCACGACCCCGCCCTCGGGGGAGCGGCCCTTCAACGCAGCCGCTCGGCTGAAAGTAGCCCCGCCCACCGACACGCCCATCGTAGACACATGCCCCTAATGCCAGGCAACCCCAGAGCACGGCATTCTGTACTAAACCTTCCACGCTTACACATTCAGCAAATGCTGGCCAAACTTATGAACAAGACGTGATTATCCACGCGGACACGCCATCGGAAAGACTTTTGTTTGTGAAGGACGCACGTGTGCCCAACTTGGTTACATTTATTATTCGGAAATGAATTTGATTCTTGAAAAAGCAAAGCAATTTTGTACAGTGGTGTAAATACACATACTCACACACACACACACACACACATAGAGTGTATACAGTAGTGTGTTTTTAAAAGTGGGAAAAAAATGCAGAGCAAAATCGATTTTACCTCCTTTTACTGGTGGATGTTTCTCACAAAGCTGCTGGTGTCCAGTAAAATGGACTGGAGTTATTAAGACGTCTTGTCGTTTCCTGGAAATTTGTGCGTGAAGAGAAGCAACGCTGGTTGGATGCTTTTCAGGGTGGAAGGCTGTGGAATTAGAATGGACGGGTGTTTTCAGGACACGTGAAGGACACAGAAGATGCTGTTTTTGCACAGTCCATTCGAATCAATACGACGGTCAGCGCACACAAACACCGCCATGCAAGACCATCGCTGTCGTGATGCGGCGGGACAGAAAATGAATGGATTGGCGACTTTGTGCGGATTGTGATGGATGTGTTTGACGATGTTGGTTTAGATGTGAATCTAGTTTTGACATAATGGGAAGACGAATGGTTTGCACTTTGAGTACTCGGCCCCTGATAGACGTATGAGGATATGCATATTTTATTTATGCAGTTTTCTATTGATTTTTTTTCCTCACTTAAACGTATTGTGGCGTGAAAAGTACGACTTGCTTTCACGTGCAACGCACATTTGGCCGTGTTGTTCAGTCGCGGTTGTTGTCTTCCATTTACAATCCAGAGTTGTACGTGTCTTGGTGGTTTTTGGATTCAAGACATCAAGTGTGGAGGGAGTCACGAATGAAATCCTTATAAAATAGGGCGTCGGGCTGGGTTGTGGGCTCGAATCCCAGTTTGAATCCCAAAAGTGCGGGATTATTGATATGAATTGTTGTTATTGAAGTGCAATAGAGCTGCAGGCAATAGTCGTGTGAGGGAAGATGGAGTCTCTTCTTTTATGTTTCATCACACACATGCACTTATTCAGCAAACGAATGTGGCGGATTTGGTCCTGCCCTTTGACTTGACAAGTTCCTTCAATAAGCTTTCAAACGCAGAAATGCAGCATCGGTTCATCGCGGCGTCTTAGGAACGACTCACCTCACTACTTTTTATTTATATACGGCTCTAATGCAGAATATTTGTGGTAATAAAGGAGCACGTTTTCATGTATTTAGACTGTTTCGCTTTAGCATCTCATTTATGTGGTCACTTGTTCTGCACAAATTTGGAGAAAAATATTTAATTGTGGATTATTCATTTCTGATCTATTATATATATATTGAGATTTATAGTACTATATATCATGGAAATGGGAGAATTGTTTATGCTGATATGAATTTTTCGACATCGATCTGTAAAAAAGCTGCAGATCAATGCAATTGTGAAACAAACTTATAGAATATTGGAAAAATGAGCCGCTTCTTATGCTTTACACGTATCATCATTCTTTTGACGTCTAGTCTGGAACTAGCCAATCAGAGTGTAGGAAGGTGTGGTTTCTCGTGTGTGTTTGTTTGGGTGTTTGAATGTTTTACGTGAAATATTTTAAGCATCAGAGCCAAACGTCTTCCTGTATTGAGCGTGAGAAGAGTCAGACTGATGTTAAAACACAACTAAAGCTTGGGTTGTAAAGAAATCATGGTCATAAGATTCAAATATGAATTTATTTTCAGTTCAAAAATGTGTTTGAAGTATGTCTCAATTGAGATTGTTTTTATTTAATTGAATTTTTTGTGACTATTTATTAGTAACAAATTACCCCTCAGTTGAAAAAAAGCTGTTACATAGTCTCGTTTTTTGAGACATTGTAAAGTATTTTAAAAGCATTGAGGCAATTAAAATTTTTATGTTTTGCCCTTTTTTTAAATTTTAAATTATTATTTTGCTTCTCTATTCCTTTTTTTTTTTTTTTTTTTTTTTTTTTTTTTTTTTTTTTTTTTTTTTTTTTTTTTTTTTTTTTTTTTTTTTTTTTTTTTTTTTTTTTTTTTACATTTATCACATGTAGTTTGTTCTTTTAATGTTGGTTAGTCTTGAGTTTGTCAGTAGTTTATACATAATGCAAATTCTCAAATGCAATTCTCACAAATGGCTGTCCAAAAGATAAGCCTAAAATAAATGTACTATTATTATTGTCTCCTCAACACAAGGAAATTTTAGCTGTGAAACTGGTACTAATTTGTTGGACCCGTTTGTAAAAGCTCTAAACGTGTGAATCAGGGTCGACCTTTTAACAGCAGCCATCTTGAAACAATTTCTAGTGCAATAAAAGCTGTAGGAACCACAATATAAGTGTGTGTAAAAGCATGTATTTAATGCTTTTGTAATATTTTAACTCTTGAACAAGTGTTTTGACCCACGCTGTACTAACAGTTTGCATTTCACTGGCTGTGTGTAACTGCTGTACATACTGTTTGCTCAGCACACTGTTTAACACTTGAAATCACAAATGGGCTAAATTGTTTGGAAAAAAAAAATAGAGAGAACATCACACTGTAAAATTGACTTTTGTGCCTTTTAAACCATATATGTCATTTTAAAGACAATCCTGCAAGCTTGTATACAACCAAATTAAAAGTGAAATATCTGGAAAATTGTCTGTATGTTGTGTTTGGATGTTCTTAATTCTAATATGAAAATGCAATTTTTAAATGTATTGACCATTGTTTTCCCATACAGTGGTACCCCGACTTACAAATGTCCTAGATAACGAAAATCCAGAGTAACGGAAGGCGTCGACGCGGAAATTTTGTCCCGAGTACGGAAAATATTTTTGCAAAATTGCTTGTGTGTTGTATTTGGATGTTCTTAATTCTAATCTGAAAACGAAATTTTTAAATATATTGACCATTTTTTCCCCATATGGTGATACCCCGACTTAGGAATGTCCTGGAAAACGAAAATCCCGATTAACAAAATGCATTGCCGCGACTATTTTGACCCGCCCGCGAAAATATTTCTGCTTTGTATTTGCATCATCACGACGTTATTTCAAAAAGGCGATAACTGTTCATGTGAGGTTTTTTCTTTACTAAAATGTTTTATGTCTGAATTTATGAAGTCATGGCACGTATTAGACAGATTACATGTAAAATGCAAAATTTTCACCAAACGAAACGACTCTCGGCACGGATTCATTTTTGTAAAACGTGGTACCACTGTATTATTTTCTTTCTTTTACTTCTAGATCTGCACTCTAGCTCTGGCTATCTGAAACCAATCCTTACATTAAGTTCTGTCCATCTTTCTGTGCTTTCTGCAGGACAGTGCGCTGGCTGAAGGTTCATCCACCTCCTCTCACGCTCGTGTGAAAAGAGTGGACTTCATGTCGGGCGTGTTGATGTTTGAAGATCTCAGAGATGAGCATCTGAAGAGTGGAGGATCGGGAAGCAACGGAAGTCCTCGGAGTAGCGACGGAAGTCCGGAGGGCGCTGCGTCCACTCTTCTGGCTCCGGCCCACCGGGACCACGACCAGGAGGAAGGCTCTCGCACCCTAGTGCTGGTCTCAACCGGCAATGGTCAGGTGTCTCCAGGAGATGGTCAGGGAACCCTTGCAGCACTGACCCCGCAGGGAGAGCGTCCGGTACCAGAGGAACCCGACCCTGGAACTCCCTCCATCGTGAGATCAGAGCCCAGGCCCATCGTCATGACGACAGCTGCTGTGATAACCAGCGGCTCCTGCTCACCGCCCTTCACCAAAGTGGAGCGCACGTTCATTCACATCGCCGAGACGTCTCATCTCAATGTCATGACCGCTAGACGCCGCTCGGTTGGAGTGGACTGGATTTCTGCCGAGTTTGATGACACAAGTGGTGAGAAAAGGAAAAGTGGAGAGAGTAAAGATGAGGGGATTACAGAGCAGGGTGGAAAAGAATGCTCTCTGAAAGACGAGGACTACAAGTCAGATGAAAGACAAGTGGACGGGGGCAGCAAAAAGGAAGCAGAAAGCCTTTTGGTGGACTCACATGGCTTGGAAACGAAATCAGAACCTGATCGTGATGCTAAAGATCCAAACAAGCCAGAAGAGCGGGAGTTTTCTCCAAGAATCCCTGAGCAAAGGGACAATGCAGATGATGGGAAGAGCTCATCTCCTCAAGTGGTAGAATCACCCAACACCAAGCGAAGATCTGGCATTCCCGTACTTGTGTCCAAGGAAGACGTGGGTTTGGAAAAGTCTTCTCAGATGAGTCCAGAGCAATTCTACCAAAGCCGCAGAAGTCAACACCAACAGCTGGCTCGTCTGGTTCTGGAGCGCAAGCAAACCCACCTAAGCCGATCTCGCTCCGCATCCCATTCCCCGTCTCGCTCAACAACCGGATCTGAGGAAGAGACTCGCCAATCAGATGATTCCAGAGGGGAGAAAGGAGCAAACGGTCCGTTTAAAAGCAGAATCCCTCGACCACTCACGCCCACCAGGGGGTCTTCCAACCAATCAGGAGGCTTGGCCTTGCCACAAACTCAACGATCTGTGTCTTTTATTCAGTACAGGTACGTTTTACTCTAACCATACGAATCACAAGTAGCGTATTTACACAAATATAAGCACCCCTTTTTCCCAATTTTAGAGGGTTAAAAGTTAGAGGGTGCTTATATTCGCTCATGGCAATTATTTAATTCATTTTTCCACATTTCAAGTCAGGATCAATCACAGATAAATGAAAATACGTTGTCCGTATGTGCTTTTTGCATTGTGTCTTCTTTTCTTTTTTTAAATAATGGTTCCTGAGGCAGACGTGCATATATGCTTATGTTTGCTTAAAAACAGAAATAAAGTAATATTAGCCTAAGTAATATTATAAAATAAGTTTATATTGGAACAGACAGAGACGACAAACCAAAAAGCAGGTTAAAGTGTCAGAGACAATAGTCAAAAACGGAAAACATAAAACAAACAAGAAGTCAAAACCAGGGAACAAACACAATCAAAACGCTTGATCTGCTGCACAGAGCAAAAGAATACTTTGCAACAATGGTCATCGTGTAGCGTCTGATAAATTCAAATTCAAATTTTAATTTGAATAACATTTTAATTTAATGGCTACAGCGCTACAGCTGTAGCCATTAATTACACGCTAATGGCTGCAGCTGGGAGATCATGGGAGGTGGAGTTCCAATCACTGAAATAGATATTTTTTTTATTTAAGATAAACAATATCTAAGTGATACGAGTCACACAATTGGTTTGTCAGAAGAAGTATTTTAAGAAATACTTGGCCAGAAGTTTTAGTTTCTGTTTTTTTATTGTTTAGTTTTTGCCTGAAAATATAGGGGTGTGCTTAAAACCGTGAGGTGCTTATACGCATTATACGCATATTAAAATGTAATGCTGCTGTAACAAGGACATTTCCCCACTGTAGGACGAATATAGGACTTTTTTTTCTTGTCTTATCTCTTATAAATACGGTAGTTCAGTTTTTAACCCCTTTACTGCTGGCTTCTAGATGGTAAGCTTAAAACATTTTTTTTTTCGATTCAACGTAATTATTGTAAAAAAATGTGTTTTTAAATGAACAAAAAATATATATTTTATTATAATTTTAAATGTTATTTTAAACAATATCATCAGAAGATACAATGTGTAATAAAGGAAAAGGTAAAAATTTCAATCACAAAAATGTACCACGCCACATTCAAGCAACCCACCAGACAACCCTTCTCTTAGAAATTAGAGCAATGAATTCTGAAAAAATCATTTTTTTTTTATTTGGAACGGTTAATTGCTGCCACCTGGTGATCAAGTCATGTATTACAAGTGTATGTTTGAATTGATCAAGTTTTTTTAAACAGAATTTGAATTTACGGCCCCGTAATCTGACAATAATCAAAGTGTATCACCAGTGTCGTCTTGTCTCCAACAGATCCCACAGTTTTGTTAACCCTAAAATCCAGAAGTCCGCCAGTCTGCACACAAATATACATCATCAGGAGCAGCAGCAGGCCAAACCTCAGCCGTCCAAAACAACTCCGACCCATCGTCCATCATCCGGACCCGGCCCACCACAAGCTAGCCGGACTCGGCCAGTGCATCGCATCTCAACTCCCAATGCATCCCGAAGCGCCTCCTCGCGGAGCCACGCCCCGTCTCGCACCGAGAGTCCGTCTCCTCAGCGCAGTCGCCGACAACCCGGAAGCTCCGAATCCCCCAGAAAAGCTCAGCAGCTCAAACCTTCTCCACTATCACACACCAGTCCCAAACCACAGGACTCCACCATCAAGAAGAGCAAAGCCCATCCCCCAACCCAACCACCAAAGGGCAAGAAAAACCCACCGGAGTCGAAAGGGAAAAAAAGATAATCGCGGTGATTCCAATGGACCAATTTCAGAGGAATCTCCCATCATGCTCAGCTTCATCCTTCATAAGACCGTGTGGATGGATGCATGGATTATGAGCGCAGTAGTTCTGAAACGCCTCGAGACATTTAGCCACACACACACACAACCTGAGTTGGATTAATGGAGAGTGTTGGACAGATGAACACACTCCACATGCCTTAAACCTGCGAAGGTATTGATTGCTGCCGTCACAGTTACTTCCTGTCCAGTTACACAACCACATCACCACGGTTCTACAAAGGCTTTAAAGAACTCTTTTTTTTTCATGCTTAGCCGTAGTTATCCAGCCGGTGTATATTTACTTTTGGAACAATCACACAAGAAATATAGCTTTATTTTAACTTGGAAAAAAAAAAAACTAAATTATTTCTTCCCAAATGCACAATTTTACACTAGTGCATGGGAAACGACTGAAAAACTTCACTTATGATGATGATAATAATAATGAGTGATGCTCTGGTTATTATTATTATGGTTATAAGATGCATTATATTCACGACATGCAGATTCCGAGATTTTGTCGGTCCATCTATGGCACTTTTGCTTTAAATCTCCCCGTCTCTGGGCCATTGGCATGCGTCTTCAGCGTCTGTTCTTGCCTTTCGCAAGCCTGTAAATATTGTAAGCAGTACTTTTAAAAACAAAATATATATTTTTTTTCTCCCAACGCAGACAAAACACAGTTGAGGATTTGCATTTCCGGCTTCGGCTGAGATGCGTCGTTCCAATCCGTATGCAACTTTTGCAGTTTTACGAATGTCAGAAAGCAGATTGTGGAAAGCAGCACAGCCCATGAGTGGAGTTTCTGAACCTACTGTTGGATGTATTTGCATCACTGTTCTTGATCAAGCGAGTGTCCGCAGCATGTATTCCAAGGCCGGAAGTTTTACCCAAGGTGCTATCCGAGTGTTTATTCATGCCTGCTGTAGTCATTGGTGTTTTTCCATCCCGCGCTCAGATTTGAAGATCGTTAGAGGATGACGAGGATGCTGAGGTAACAGTTGGAGGTCTAGGCACATCTTTCCAGCCGTGGCCGAATCCGCTGCATGACGTGGCTTTGATGGACACTAATGGGACACAACAACGATGTTCCACTGGTGAAGAAGCCGGAAAACTCATCTACCTGGGACTAAAACAACGCCAGTCCTTTAAGACTGTGAGAATTTGCATGAATGTTCTTTATAAATCATATCTGGGAACACGTTTGCCTTGGGACACCGTTCTGAATTCTAGAGTTAATCCGTGATGCCATAGAGTACATGCAAATAAATCCTATCACTCTTTTCCGGAAGCGATTTCTGGTTATTTTAGTTTTTTTGGTTGATTTTTAGTTTTTTTTGGTATTTTTGTTTAGGCTTTTTTTTGCCGGTATTGATTCTACCATTCCATTTAAAGCCATGTCCGAGAGAATATGTGATAGTATGACAACAAAATAATAAAAAACAAAATCTGTTGCAGTCATATTTGTCTGTTCCCATAAAATATTAAAGAAATAAAGAAATAATAATAATTGCGGTATTGGTGTCAGAGATAAAAAGCAGCCCAAACAAACACAACCATTGTGTGTAGTTATCTCGCCATTTGCCGGAAGGGATGGACATTCCTCAAAACTGTGCGAACGTACACGTGATGCGTTTGGGAGGGCGCTGTGTTGCCATGACGATTTTTTGACATTAAACCATCTTTAATAAAAAAAAAATGATTTTAGTCGACAAACTTTTCAGCTGCTATGACAGATGTTTTAAAAGTTTTAAATTGTTACAATTATGTCTAAAGTAATGTTTCTACATTCAAAAATGCATGTAAGTTGTAACAATAATGATTAACGTCTTCACTAGTAGGAATTACGTAAGTACCAATGTTGCAGGAATCAAGCTGTAAACTGTGATTACAGCTGTGCACGGTGATCAAACACTAACTGTACCTCCTGTAGTTTACTTCTCACTATGACACTAATGCACAGTGAAGGAATGACGTTTGTGAAAAGTTCCGGTCGGTTCACGGAGGTAAAGTTCATCGGCACAAAAACAAGGGAAAAAAATCAAACGGAAAGTCTTTTAATAGAATGTTGCTTTCCCGAGTTTGGAACACCAGGTCATAGGTTCAAATCCCAGGTTGAAGTTTGATTATAAAAAAAAAAAAAAAAGAAAAACATGTAATATAGTACTTGTCGATTTTGTATAAAAGGGTCTGCTGAATTCAATTATGTGATTATAGCAAAAATCTTATTTTATTTTTCTTTTTATTTGACAGAATAGAAAAATTAATTTCTTGTGTCATAGTGTTTCTGAAAATATAGTTTCTAGTTCAGCTCAGTTTGTATCAATTTATATACAAAATTTTTATTTTCTAAAAAATGTTTCCAAGAGCTCAGAACCATAGTGACCAACTTCAAACTGACCAGTGCAGTATTTGGCTTGGTCAGCACCTTGGACAGTAGCACGTGGATTACAACGTGTATTCCTGGGTTGACTATAATATTTTAGCTTGCTCCCTTAGATCTCTTAGAAAACTTCAGCTATAGATTAAACATCATGTGTTAATGAAATCACAAACGTACGATCTGATATTGCATGACTTTCATAACTTTAAATATCATTGATAAAAGTATTAGAAATTCAATGACAAAAATTCTTTTTTCAGAAAAACTTATTCGTTTTTCTGTAGTGATGTTCAAAACTAAGCTGCAATTAAATCTTACAAAAAGTCTTGAAAAGAATTACTACGTTTTAGCATAGACATACTGTAGAGCTCTTCTAAAGTGAGGACTGTTATCTTAATTATTTCAAATACGTACTCAAATTTAATTATTTCAACTTGAATTTAATTGTAGAATCCCAATGGTGAAAAGCTTCCCATGGGTTTGGGAGATCCCAACTAATCAGCAATAGTTTTCACAATTAATATCACTATGAATAAGAATTTAAAAGAGAATAGACTAAGAAAACAGCTATAAACAGCGTTAGGAAGAGAGGATGGGAGAAAAGTGGAGGAATCTGTAGGGAGGAGTTTCATTTCTCCTGTATTTGATGAATTTATGATGGTGGTTCCGTTCTTTTTGCTTGTTGGATCTTTTCATCAACACTCTTGGGAAGACATCATCTACAGCACAGTGTCATATCAGAGCCAACAACACTGGTAAGTGTAAATAAATCTTATTAATCTACAATCAAAAGATTATGTTTTTTGCAACAAAGATTTGTTGCAAAACATTTTATATAACTGTTTTTATTCATATTTTTAAATTGAACAAGTTTTAATTTGTTTTCACTGTTTCTATTTACATTTTAAAATTGATTTGTCAAGTAATTTATTTTTTATATTTTAAAATAAAATAGTTCCTATAACTCTGAAACATAAGTTTCAAGTTGGCAACACTCCAGATGTGTTAAAAATGTTCTGTGTGTGGAGTGAACAAATTAAAAACAACCTAAATAGTCAAGCAGAAAAAATAATTTTGCATAAAAGAATAACTAAAATGTAAAGTTAACGTAAAAAAATAAAATAAAATTACATGAAAGTATGCATAATTACATTGCCTCCTATTACAGTAAGTTTAAATTATTATATTTCTACATCCAGAGTTGCATTGAATTTATTTTGATAAATTCCATGGTTTCTTCATTTTAACCAATTAAGTACCAATGTTGCAGGAATCAAGCTGTAAACTGTGATTACAGCTGTGCACGGTGATCAAACACTAACTGTACCTCCTGTAGTTTACTTCTCACTAGGAAACTAATGCACAGTGAAGGAATGACGTTTATAAAAAGTTCCAACCGGTTCACAGAGGGAAAGTTCATCGGCACAAAAACAAGTTTCAAAAAAGGGCCAAACCATCAGCACAATGACATGTGACAATGTGAAACTGTACATTTTTTGATACAAAGTGTGATTCAGTTCAAAGTCTGATCAGGGTATTAACTGCAGTCATTTTTCAAAGTCATAATCAAAATCAATTTTCTCTTCTGGTTACGTTGAGAATTATAATTACAGCTCTATCGGACCTTGTCCATGCTCAGTAATTTTCAGGATGGACATTGAAAGGAATCTAACCGGATTTTGCATAGCCAGCTAGTGCAGTGGTGTAATGTACTTGAGCAAATTTTGTTACTTTACTTGAGCATTTTAGCTACTTTGTACTTGTACTAGCAAAAATTTAAGCAACTTTTACTCTCACAAAAAAAACATTCTCTGCATCAAACGTTCAACTCTAATGACAGCAATACTTATACATATTCAGCATAAATGTCACAAATACAATTATTATTGGGACAAACGTGTTGATTTTTAAGACAATTTTTTTATGGGTTCCAAACTATTTATAGTATGTTCAAATGTTTAAGATATGCTTTTAAATGATGGCTGGGACCCCAACATTGCTACTTCTTGGAAAATTTATCTTCTTGTCTCTTTCTGTTACACCTAAACACAAAAATAGTATATCCTGGATGATCCCTTAACTTTCCTTTCCAGGTCAGGATGAAATTTGAGACAATTTTGCAAGAGGCGAATGGATTCAGCCGGTACCAAATTGCTTTGATCTTGCTTCTGGCAATACCTCGAGTCACCATCCCGGGTCATTTCTTGCTGAACATCTTCATCGCTGCAACCCCGTCTCATCACTGTGACACCCGCATCATGGATATGGAGGGAATTTATGCCAATTTGACTCGAGAACAAAGACTGAGAATCAGTTTTCCAGCACAGGAAGACGGTAGTCCTGCTTCCTGTCACATGTTCTCTCATCCTCAGTTCCACCTGCTGAACAACTCCTCCAGTGATACAGATGTTACTGTGGTCAAGTGCCAGAATGGTTGGGAATATGACAACAGCACTTTCCTCCGCACTATAGCCACACAGGTACTCTAATAATGCTTTGAGATTGAAGATTGCTCAGTAAAAATATATAATATTAAATTTACAATATACAATTTTAAAAATAGACAAATATACATTTTTTTTAAATATACAATTTAAAAAAATCTGTATATGTAATTAAAATTGCTAAGTACAAAGTAACAATTTGTGTCTCACACAAGAAGTGTGGTGGCACTTTATTGAGCCTTTTTTCTTCCACTAGATGGCACTGCCAGCAAATCTTTGGTCTTTCAAATAATGCACAGTAATTAGTTAAATGTGTATCACCTGTCTGTGATCTTTTTCTTTACATCTCAAGTTTAGATTTTTGATTTGTGATAGGATTTGAAACACTTTATTCACATGGTTTTCACACGTTTCCTTTTCTCTTTAATCAGTTTGACCTGGTTTGTGATAAGAAAGGTCTGGCCAAAGCATCCGCCACCATATTCTTTGTGGGCGTCATGTTAGGAGCCGTGTTTTTTGGATTACTCAGTGACAAGTGAGACGACACAACATTACACTTTTCCTCCAACTTCCTGTGGAATCTTTAGTCATCGGATTGTTTTTTTTTTTTTCAGATATGGCCGTCGGAACATGCTGCTGGTCTCTTATGTTTTGTCTGTAGTGTTTAGCGTGGCGTGCGCATTCTCCAGCACCTTCATCATGTTTGCGGCCTTCAGGTTTCTGACAGGGTTCGCACTGACTGGTATCAGTAATATAGCAATAGTCCTTAGTAAGTCGTCTTATATTTTATTTCTTACCACCTTTGAAGAATTACAATTTCAAAAATACTGGTTTTCTTCACTGGAAATTACTCGTAAAATTTACTAAGCAAAATACTCCTAAACATCTTTTTTTTTTACAAACTTTTAAGTAATATTTACTGGTACGTTACTTAAAAAAACGAGTTGAATAGATTTTTATTGGTGAATTTTATTAAAAATTTGTGCAAATTATAAATACATGTAATTTTATATATTAAATTGAGTTGTGTTTTTTTTTGCGTACATTTTTATATTTTATATTTTACTAAATTATGCTAATTTTCCAGATGGTTTTAGGCTTATCAGTGGCTCAGTGATCAGTGATTATTTAATTCAATTGTTTTATTAAATTTTGAAAAATCAGAGTTTTGACTACTTTTTAAAATTGAATATTAATTTCTTCTGTTCTGTTTTTCACATTAAACATTTTGGTAAAAAAAAAAAAAAAATTAATATAACTTTAAAATGTTTGTTAAAAAATGTCATTTTCTGTAGGTGTGGAGTGGGTGGACACTAAGCATCGCACGTTCACTGCTATCTTTGGAGGCATTTTCTGGTGTGTGGGAAACATGATGCTGGCTGGCGTTGCTTATCTGGTCTCTGATTGGAGGATGCTGCTCATTACTGTCACTTCTCCTTTGGTTCTCGCTGCTATCACGTGGTGGTAAGAATAAATGATGCTTTACAAAACTCTTCACAAATGAACCAATGACAGTGGAGTGACACAATCATCGAAAACGAAAAAAAAAATCACTGTTTGCTGTAAAAACACAAATAAATGTATTTAAATTGTACGTATGTATTTCAGGATTTATTCATACATAAGTACATTTCATTTCTTTGCCATTCATATTTGATTTAGCTGGTTTTGGTCCTCCATAGTGGTGGTTAGGGTTAGGGTCTTCTACCTGTATGCACTTCAAACCGGTGAAGAGCAGTAGTAAGTAGTAAGTAGTCTAGTATGGGTGGCACTGCCAGAGAAAGTTTTGAAAGTTGCCATGTTGACCAACTCATCTCCACTAGAAATCTGGACAAGAGTTGCTCTTAAACTTAAAGATTCTCCTAGGTGAACAATGTTTATAGAATGCCATTGTGTGAGCTATCACATATATTCTGTATCTTACAGTTTTAGATGATTAGGAATATAATATTCTGTGCTCAGGTGGATTCCAGAATCAGCACGGTGGCTCACAACCAATGGACAGCCAGACATGGCTTACAAATATCTACAGAAATGTGCAGAATGTAATGGAAAGACTGAATTTGCATCCAGGGTGAAACCTGAGGTAGTGATGGTGAAATCCACAACTTTGTCTATTCAGATTCATTAGTTTAAATTTCATTTGTCATTTTTGTGTCTCTACCACAGGTTCTGGCCAAAGTCACAGATAACCAGGATCACAGTTACTCCTATTTAGACCTGATCAGAACACCTCAACTGAGAAGACTCACACTTTACACGGGCATTGTGTGGTAAGTCCATGATCAGCTTTCATCAATAGCACTTTATGTAATTCTTTATCCACCTCTCTGCACTCAGGTATGGAGTTGCCTCCACATACTATGGCATCAGCATGAACATCACCGGATTCGGGCTTAATCTATTTTTGACCCACTTCATTTATTCGGCGATAGAGCTTCCCGCCAAAGTCTTCATCTACTTCAGTCTCAACGTGTTCGGTCGGAGAGTCAGTCAAACTGCCACTCAGATGCTCACCGGATTCTGCATTCTCATCAACATTATAACACCTACAGGTAGTACGAGTCCAAATTGAGCTGTTTTAAGCCTTTAAATTGAGCAAGTTTCTTTACTCTAACTTTGGTTAGAGAACATTTTAAACAAAAGAAAAAATAAAAACGACCGTATTTACACGAATGTAAAAATTTTTTCTAATCTAATTTTAGACTCAAATATTGGGGGGTGCTCTTTAATCGCCGATTTCAAATATGCGCACGGGAGGCTCAAATCAAATAGGACTAGGAACTTATCAAATACTATTTTTTTTAACTATTATTCCAACAAAAACAACATTGAAGTGATACGAGTCACAAGTTCAGTTTGGTGAATAAAGAAAACGAGTATTTTTAGGAGAAAATTTACATAATTTAACCAGACATGTAAAAAAGGGGCTTTTATTTGTGGTAGTACAGTATGGTCGAAATTAGTTTGCATAGCATCAAGAATGATTCGGACCAAAACCGGTTTCAGTCTGTCAGAACTAGTTTCATTCTTGGTCAAAACCAGTTAGAGTCTCGATTCTACAACTCAGTGACATTATTGCTGAATCTTTAGTGATATACTGATGTGATTTTAAATATCTTTTATTATTTTGTGATTTCACGCTGCGATAAGAATACTGGACGTTCCGGACAGTGATCGCCGTTCTGGGCAAAGGATTATCCGAAGCAGCGTTTACATCAGTGTTCCTCTACACAACTGAGCTTTATCCCACAGTCATGAGGTTTCATTCTCTCTGACTCTTTAATTCTTTTACTTTTCACCTACGTTTTCTTTGTAAAACACTCTTGTTTTTTGATCTTCTGAATGAAATAGGCAGAAAGGTCTAGGCTACAACAACTTCATGGCTCGGTTAGGAGCATCTATATCTCCGCTGATTCTGCTCCTGAAGGACGTGTGGTTTCCTCTGCCGGAGATGATCTTCTGTTCGCTGGCCATCTTCTCTGGTCTCGTCTCCTGGCTTCTTCCAGAGACTAACAACACAAGATTGCCAGAATTCGTAGAAGATCTCAAAGAAATTAGGTAGAGCACAAAAACGTAATCATTTAACTATATTTTTTAAATGTAATGTAATATTTTATTGCTTGTCTTTTACAGAAAGAGGCCGGTTTCTTTCATGACGGAGGATCCGTGTGACGTCCCATTAAAGATTCCAGTTGCATCAGACACAGTCCAGTAACACTACAGTATATGCAATGCTATACTGTAACACTTACTATAGTACACTTACACATTTATAGTAAAGTCTTTCTTTGACCGCTGTGGCGCTCTATTTTTCAACCCTTTCGCCATTAGTAAGTTATGCATTTTTTTATTTGTTATTTTTTATTTTTATATATGACCCGCAACAATACTTAGAGTACGTAGTAATCAAACCTCAGAGTAGACATGAATGAAAAAATACTGTATGTTCCTGGCTATATAATAATGATTATGATACTGTTTTTAAGGTATGATAAGGTAACAGAATTCTTCTTAACAATCAACTATAAAAGTAAATACTGTAGATTTTATAACTATAAAATCCATCAATACATTCATTTTTATTCAGCTTCTGCTGCTGAAAAAAAAATAGACCATCAGAGTTGGGAAGAAATGTGATTTAAGTGACTTTAAACATGGTTGTTTTTTGCTTGACTTGCTGATCTGAGTATTAATAATAAAAAATAAAAAAAAAACGATCCACTGGAATGTTCATGGACAAATACGGTATCTCTGAACGCTCAACATGTCGAACCAAAGAATCAGGTTCTACAGCAGCAGAAGACCACACCAGGTGCTGCTCCTGTCAGCTATGACTAACCCTGAGAAAAAGGGGATCCAACCCTGTACTAGTAACGTGTACCCTACAAAGTTTTTTGTGTGTCAATAGCAAAGACATTAAATGTATTGAACAAAACATTTTTTTAATTTGAAATTAATTATAATGAAGCAAAAACAACATGTGTTTGAATTTGAAACTCAGACTCCAATTAATGAATCTTGGCAGAACGTTCTGTTTCCAGTCTGAAAATATTGCTCTTTTGGTCCCTAAACATTCCTGTAATTCATTTATTGTGCTAAAAAAGCTTTAAAAAATGAATGATCTTCAGACTGTCTTTCCGCTGTGTTAGTTTGCACCATCTGTTAAATGTTCATTTACTCAAGAACACGCAACAACAAGATATGACAATTATTACCTTCATGTGTGCTAAATGAGTATTGTTATTAATTCATACCAACACTGTAAAGATGTTTCTAGTACTGTACTGTATGTCAGTGAGAGTGATAATGTTAATAAAAAAAAAATCAAATGGCTATGACTAGATTTGACGCCTTGGTTTTTCGGGATGTTAAATAATTTACATTGAGGCTGTAAATAAGTAAACCTCTAGTTGAGTTTCCTAAAGCACGTTCTGCTCAGTCTTTCTTTGGTGGCACATCCACAGAGAAGTACTCTTCCAAGATGAAGTTTGACAACCTGCTGACTGAAGTCGGCGGTTTCGGAAGATATCAGTTATTTATCATCGCGTTGATGGTGATTCCAAGAGTCTGCTTGCCGTTCCACTTCCTATTAAACAACTTCATTGCTGCAATCCCGTCTCATCACTGTGACATCAGCTCTCTGGATGCTCGTGGGATCCTTGGGAATCTGAGTCGAGAGGAGACACTGACTGTCACTATTCCTGCACAGGAAGACGGGTCTCCTGCTTCCTGTCACATGTTCTCCTATCCGCATTTTCACCTGTTGAGTAACTCCTCCAGCAGCTCCGAGGCTTCTGTAGTGGAGTGTCAGAATGGCTGGAAGTACGACAACAGCACGTTTAAATCCACCTTGGCCACACAGGTAATCATGCAGATATGTGGATTTTAAAATGGTTAGATTTCTGGACTTGTTAGTATGCTTAATGCCATTCCAGTTTGCACATGACAAATCTCTCTTTCTCTCAGTTTGATTTAGTGTGCGACAAGAAAGGTCTGAATAAAGCTACAGCCACCATTTTATTCACTGGAGTGATGCTCGGAGCTGCCATTTTTGGTTGGTTGAGTGACAGGTAAAAGTACAATTGACTGTATGTACAATCTTGCAAAAATCTCAAGCTAATGTGTTTTGTCCTCCAGATATGGCAGGAAACGTATGTTGATGGTGGCCTACCTGACCTCTCTTACCTTCGGGGTGGCTAGTGCTTTTTCTCAGTCTTTCATCATGTTTGCAATAATGAGGTTCCTCACCGGAATGGGCCTTACGGGTATCAGCATCATCTCCATCGTCTTATGTGAGGGTTCTCTTATTTTTCTGCATTCATCCATCCATCTTCTTCTGTTTATCAGACTTCCCAGTCACTCACCAACCCATCTAGCCCCTCCTGGTGGACACCAAGTGTTTCGAGGCCAACTTCTCCAACTTGTCCAAGGTCTTCCTCTAGGTGTTCTCCAAACTATATATACTCAGAATGTCTCCTATGGGAGACGTTCCTGATGGCTTGAGAAATCGATGTCCAAGCCACCTCAGAGAAGCAGGTCTGCTCTGAGTTCCTCTCCTGTGTCAGAGTTCCTCATCCTGTCTTCTAAGGTGCCTTGTCCTTTCACTCACAACCCAATGCTCAGGACCATAAGTAAGGGTTGAAAAGTAAATTGAGAACTTGAGCTCTTTCGATACCAGAATGTACCAGTCCATTCACCTCAATACTTCTTCCAATGCGCCAATCCGTCAGTCAATCTCTGGGCCTCCTCCAAAGGGGACATGTTTGGAACATCTGCCCTAGGAGACGTTTTGAGGGCTTCAGAAATAGATGCCGAAGCCACCTTAACGGACTCCTCAATGTGGAGAAGAGGGTCTGCTCTGAGTTCCTCCCGGTTGTCAGAGCTCCTCACCATATCTCTTAAGATGCCACCCTAGGAAGGAAACTAATTTCAGCCACTAGTATTTGAGACCTTGTTCTTTCAGTCAAGACCCAAAGCTCATGACGATAGGTGAGGGTTGGGAAGTAGATTGACCGGTAAATTGACAGCTTGGTCGGCTCAGCTCTTTCTGTACCAGAATGGACCGGTCCATTGACCTCAATACTTCTCCCAATCCGTCAGTCAATCTCTGCATTTCCTAATGTACCAATTCCTAATGTTCCTAATGTAACATCCTGCAGGTGTGGAATGGGCAGATGTTCAACACAGAACACAAGCTGGAGTAATCATCAGTCTGGACTGGACTATCAGCACCATGATATTGCCTGGCATTGCTTATTTCGTCAATGACTGGAGGGCTCTAATCATTACAGTGACATCTCCCCTCGCACTCGCAATTATTACATGGAGGTAAATATGGATTTTATTTTATTTTTTGCAATCATCTCACACCGCTATCCTCTAGATGGCTTCCAGAGTCGGCACGGTGGCTCACAGCCAATGGAAAGCTGGACGAGGCCCATCTTTATCTGAGCAAATGCGCATCAGCCAATAACCGGCCACAGAGTTTAAGAGATATCAAACCTCAGGTAGTTTCTCCTGTAGCTTATGTTTTAGAAAGCTTCTAAGAGTTTGACTTTCAGACCCTGGCAACGATTATTGCAGCTGAGAACGGAGACAGGATGTACTCATTTCTGGATCTGGTGAGATCCCCCGAGATGAGGAAACTCAGTCTGCTCACTGGAATCACATGGTGGGCGAGTTTTTGGGATGCAGATTCATGCGTTTCATTAAATCCTTTATTGATGTAATTTGTTTTGTTTAGGTTTGGAGTGGCTTTCACATACTACGGCATTAGTTTGAACATCACTGGTTTTGGTCTGAATCTTTATTTGACCCAGTTCATTTATGGTGCCATTGAGTTGCCATCCAAACTGCTGGCATACGTGTGTCTGGATAAATTGGGACGCAGGTACAGCCAGGTGGGCACGCTGGTTGCTACGGGGGTCTGCATTGGCATCACTGTGCTTATACCCAGAGGTAGGTAGTAATCCATGAAATATGTGTAAATAATTAAATAACTGTTTTTTTCTTGGGGGGGGGGGTACATTTCATTGTATGTTATGAATATGTTTTTCCATCTGAAAGTATAGAAGGACTTCCCCAAATTCAAAATTGTTTTTTAATTAATATTTACCTTAAAATCTCTAATAGAAGGTCAAGGAATTCTATTTTTCAACTTCAGTCATGGTCTCCTTCTATTAGAGGTAGCGTTCTACTAGAAGTTTTATGATATATACATATATGTGTGTGTGTGTGTGTGTGTGTGTGTGTATATATATTAAAAAAAAAAAAAAAAAAAAATATATATATATATATATATATACACACACACACCGTATATATATATATATATATATATATATATATATATATATATATATATATATATGTCTCTCTCTCTCTCTCTCTCTCTTTCTGTGATTAACAATTATTCACTTCATTGTCACACACACACACACACACACGCACACGCACACACACACACACACACACACATATACACATATACACAAAATTTTCTTTTTGGCATAACTCAAACTAAAACAAATTTTTTATGTTGTTTATTGCTAATTACAGAAAAATCTCTTATAACGCCACCTCTAGTTGAAGGCCACTTCTAATAGTACGCCACCATGACGGGAGGGTTGAAGTGTTAAATAGGCATTTTAATAGAAGTTTTACGATATATGTACTTGTACAGTGTACAACTTAAAAAACTTAACGGAGTTGAGTTGCACTGATTTTTTGTCTGTAGATTTGTGGCTGGCTCGTACAGTTGTGGCCGTGCTGGGTAAAGGATTCTCCGAAGCTTCCTTCACGTGTGTTTACCTCTACACAACTGAGCTCTTCCCAACTGTGTTACGGTCAGTCTAATCACTAAATTTGAAAACAAATCTGTTGGTATTGGACTTGAGATGATTGTTTTCTGCTCACAGACAGAACGGTCTGGGCTACAGCTCGTTTGTGGGCCGTGTTGGTGTGTCTCTCGCTCCGCTGGTGAGTCTCCTGGATGAAGTGTGGCTTCCTCTTCCACAGGTTCTCTTCTGCTCCGTGGCCGTCACCGCGGGAATCATCGCTCTGCTCCTTCCTGAGACCCACAACGTGCGACTTCCTGAAACCATTGAGGATATTGAAAAGCACAGGTAGGTACTATTTTAGCATTACTGTACTGTAAATGAAAAAATTTGAATTTAAAAATCATTTGCAAAATGTTAATTAAACGAGCTTTTCTTTTTCAGGAAGAGGTCACTGTGCTCACATGAGTGATATCAACTCACCAGCCACTGAAATTGGGTATAAATTACAATTGCAGTGTGCAAATGACATTGGTGTGAAAACAAACAATAAAATAAAAGCATGCATTGATAAATTATTTTTTTTGGTGATGGTTTTTGTATAGTATGTATGTATTTTTGTATAATGCAATTATAGTCCATGCAAAAAATAGATTCATCTCTCAAATGTAATTAAACAATTATGAAAT
>MU204318.1:2783518-2868964 GCA_017309775.1 Paedocypris sp. Pulau Singkep | reverse complement strand
ATCCTCTTAATTTAGCACTTTCCTCTTAACGGACTCCACATTCACTATTCATATGCTGTTCATAAAAATGACATTTGATCACTTCACGTGTTACAAACTGTGACTCAATTAAAACTGCAAACCATTTGAACCAATTCTCTTAAAATAAATGTGAATTCTCGTTTTCTCAATTTTTTTGCCAAACTGGTGTCTTAAATTTCCGCCAAAAATTGCACTGGTTTACTTGAAAAATAGGGGAGATGTACATTTTAATTAGTTTTTACCAAAATGTACTCAATATTTTAAGTAAAACACAGAACGACATTTTTTTAAGGACACGTGCACAATCTTTTTAGCAATCACATAATTTTTTTAATGAAAATTCCAAGTCTCATGAATAATTTTTTACAGTGTACTTGAAGTGTATTCAGATGATTTTTTTCAAGAATATTCTACTTAAAATAGTAAGCGATAAAAAACTACTTAAAAAAGTTTGGTAACATTACATGTATTATTTTTAAGTAGATAGCACGTCAAATTTTTACAGTGTACTATTCCCCACGCATTGTGTTTTCAACATTAAGAAATGATGCAATGACCCTTAACAAGCGCAAAACCGCGCAAAAGAAACAAAATGAAGTTCACACTGACGTGAAACTGATTTGTATTAGTATTGTCAGTTTTTGTATTGATCAGTATTTGTATTGTCAACTTCACAGTTTTATTCAAATGAAGTTTTGTTCTTAATTTTTATGTCCTCTTTAAAACTGCTTAGCAGAATAACCATTGTTTTACGTGAGTGAACCATTGCTTTACTGTGTGAAGTAGCAATGAGATAATAATTAAAAAGCCTTTTTAAAATGTTAGTTCTCTAAATGTAATCATGCAGTTTAAATTCAAATCAAAAATGCTTTTTTTGAAAATTTTTTCCGTAGGTCAATCAACAAGTCACTGTCAGCATCATCAAGATTGTGGGTTCGATTCCCAGAAAAAGTTAAAATCAGTTTGTCTTTCTTGAGATGTACGTAACTTTGGATCATATGCTAAATCTATTAATCCTATAGTTTTTAATCTTTTAATCTATTAATCTTAAATCTATTAATTATATAGTATTTTATAAATAATATAATTATATAGTTTTGTTTTTTATTTATCTTCTTTTTTTCATATTTAATAAGATGCTTTTGCATCATTTACATAATTTATTGCTTACCAAAAATAGTGGAGCATTTTTTTTTTTTATTGTGTTTTAATTCAGAATTTCTTTTATTTTATCATATTAAAACTTTTTACCATATTAAAACTTTAGTCAGAGTTGGCAGTTTTGAGCTTTCAAAATACAAAAAAAGCTCAAAACGATAAATTCATGTGAAACTTTAAAAATCACGTCTTGATTTGGTTTGAGAATCTGTTGTCTCACACTAATGATCAAATATGCTGTGCAATAATTAATAACCAATTGACAAATCATCAACCTCTCATGACATCAGCACGCACTGTTTAACCAGACGCATCCAACCACATCTGCATATGGATGGACAAAGTACAAGCTGAGTGTCCAACCTGAGGCATAACATCTCACATCAGAGGTAGACTATCTGAGAAACGCTGCTCAACAAAACCATGAAGTTTGAAGATCTACTTACTCAGATCAATGGCTTTGGAAGGTTCCAGAAAATGATGGTCTGCATCAATGTTTTAGGCCGCTTTACTATACCATGCCATTTTCTGCTAAGCAATTTTATCACCGCCATCCCTCCTCATCGCTGTGACATCAGCTTTCTGGAAGCTGAGGGAATGTTTGGGAATCTTAGCCTGGAGCAGAAATTAGCCGTCAGTATTCCGACCCAGCAAGACGGAACTCCGGATTCCTGCCACATGTTCTCTCAACCTCAGTTCCAGCTGCTGAGAAACTTCTCCAACTCCACGGAACTTCCAACGGTCCCGTGTCAGGCTGGATGGGAATACGACCACAGCACCTTCATCAGTACCATCGCCACACAGGTTCTGTTTCCGAGTGCAGTGATGACATTTAATAAAGATGACATTCTTGATCAGATTGTTCAGGACTCAAATATAACAAAATTGTAAACAAAATCAGTAAACTAGGCTGAAAAATAATCTGCGCAATTGTATTATATAAATAATATAATATATAATATTTTTCAATTTCCTGAGTTGGAAATGGTTATGCATATACAATTTAAGAGCAACAACCATTTTATTTATATTTATTTGCTCTTTATTTTTTAATGTAATTTGAGAAAAATACTTTTTATTGCATTGTAAATACTTTTTAAGCATATTATTACAATTTAAAATTTAAACTTTTTAAATGCATATCATCAAAACATTTTTGGTGTTTTACATTTTAATTTACTTTGAATTTCTTTTATGGAAATCTTTTTTCTTTTTAACGTAAATACTTAAATTTTCTGACATACAGACATTTTGATACGTTCTGAAAAATTAGAAACAGCAGAAGATTTACAAAACCACAAACAATTGATAAAGTTTCATGTTGACATGTTCAGCTGAATCCCACAAATAATATGGTTTTCAGGGAACATGCTTATTCACCATAGCAGTACATACTAAACAACCCATTTTAATGGTTTAATTATGGCGTTGTGTGTATTTAAGTGGGATTTAGTGTGTGACAACAGAGGTCTGAATAAAGCCGTGACCACCATATTCTTCATTGGCGTGATGTTTGGAGCCGCCTTTTTTGGAGTTTTGAGTGACAGGTGACGTGTGAACCATTTCTTACATAATATAATACATTTATATTCACAGGTCAGTAGCTAAATCTTCTCTTGCGTGGTAGATTCGGACGCAAGCCGATGCTGTTGGTCTCCTATTTGTTTGGAGTGGGATTTTCACTCGCCAGCACCTTTTCGTCCTCCTTCATTATGTTTGCAGTGCTGCGATTCTTTACTGGACTCACCATCACTGGCCTGCTGATCACCTCCACTGTGCTGAGTGAGAGATATTTTTATTTCAAAAGGAATTTATTTAAAGAAAAAAAGAGACAAGCATCAGTTTTGTTTTCCTAGCCTCTGTTGCGTTTTACTTTAAGCCGTTGTCATAGTCTTTGTTAAATTACAGAATTTACATTACAAATTACAAATATTCACATACCGTATTTACGTGAATATAAGAACCCCCATGATTTTTGAGGCACAAATGAATGTGCCTCAAAATGTGATTTTGGACTTTGTTTCTAGCCGTTAGTGCTAATTTACCGGATGCTCCGTCTGTTCTGATAATGCGTAATTATTTTTTGTTCTACCAGATTATTTAGCCCCAGATAAATGTCGCTGCGTGAAATAATATTTCTTTATTTTTGTCATTGAGCTAATAAAAACTGAAAGTAAATAAAGGCATTTCTTTTTATTTGTGATTGCTTGTGACTTATAAGGTGGAAAAATTAGCGCTTATATCTACGTGCATATTTGAAGTTGGCAACTATAAGCACCCCGCAAGTTTTTGAGCTGCTAAAATTGAAAAGAAAAAAACTAAACGGGTGCTTATATTTGCGTAAATGCGATATTTTGTATATACAATGTAGGTACATGGAATATTACAATTAAAAAAGTTTAACGCTGTGGTGATGTGATAATGTATGTGATCTGATTTTATTAGATTTGACGTCCTAATATTTTTTCACATACAGTATATTTGTATTATAAGGCGCACAGACCATTTTTTTTTTATTTTAAAATTTTAAATTTTAAAATTTTTAATTCTATCTTGATACAATCAAAAACTGTTAAAAGCTCTTTAAAAATACAATGTTATTCTTATTTATTTATTATATGTTTTATATGTTCACCTCCCCCTATTATAATTACTCAAATGGAATCAGCTATTTTAAACCAATCACATAATAACTTCTGAACCCCGGAATTGCTCCTAGCAGCTATATGACCATATGGACCTACTGTGTGTTTTCCATTGCAGATGTGGAGTGGGTGGACATTCAGCACAGAAGACTCGTGTGTATGATTGACAGCATGGCGTGGGCTTTCGGGACCACCGCCTTGGCTCTAACAGCCTACCTGGTGAGAGACTGGAGATGGCTGACCGTGGCTGTCACGTTACCCTTTCTTCTGTCGGCCATTCTCTGGTGGTAAAAGACCTTCATCGTCCTACACGTGAGGTGTAAATACGAGCGTATTGACGTGTGTCTGCTGTAGCTGGATTCCTGAGTCGGCTCGGTGGCTGATAGCCAATGGCGAGTCAGAAAAAGCCCATTTTTATCTCAAGAAATGCGCTGTGATGAACGGAAGACAGGACGTTATGGAGAGAATCAAACCCAAGGTCACACAAAAAAGAGTCTTTGAGTTTTGTTTTTTGGTAACTTCTTTTCTATTCCAGGCTCTCGCTTCGATTATCGTTCTAGATCAACTGAAGAGAAAATACTCTTACCTGGATCTTATCAGAACTCCAAAGATGAGAAGACTGGCTCTGATAACAGGAATTATATGGTGTGTGCAAAAAAAAAAAAAAATCACTGAATAATACACACCAGAGATGAAGAACCAAGTGTTTTACAGGTTTTGTGTGGCCACTATGACCTATGGAATCGGCCTGAACATCACAGGCTTTGGACTGAATATGTTCCTCACACAGTTTGTTTACGGCGCTATAGAAATTCCAACTAAGATCCTGGTTTATTACCTGCTGGAGAAGATTGGAAGACGTTTTACTGAATCTGGAGCTTTTTTGTTGGCAGGGATAAGCCTGATGATTAACATCTTCATTCCCAAAGGTGAAGATCATCGTCTCTTCACCTTTTCAAAAATTATTTTGAGACAGAGTGGTTCATTTTTTATTACAGTAAATATTCATATACATATATTTAGATGGAATTGCCATGATTGCATCTCTGTCTGTCAATAACCACTAAAGATCAATTTTATATATTTTTGGCATATTGATCTTCAGATCTGTGGATCGGTCGCTCTGTAGTCGCCGTTTTGGGAAAAGGATTTTCTGTGGCGGCTTTTTCTACAATTGTGTTGTATAGTTCTGAGCTTTTCCCCACCGTTCTGCGGTACGTAACAACTTATTTTTACATTTTAAAATATTTATAGACACACACATATTAGTGGTAGGCCATTATCAGTGTAAACGCAAGACTCTGAAATAATGAGTGTCATCTGTATCAAAGATTGTTTGAGAGCTGGTGTTAACACGTAGGGTATGATGAAGAGTTTTACAATATATTTTAGTTCTCCCACTTGTCACTTAATGCATTTCATATTGAGAGGAGAAAGACACAATTGCAAGAATAACTTACGCATAGAAATCACTCTAGACGAGTCTAAACGAGAGGGAGCAGGGTGGAGGAGTGAAGTTACAGGGGGTGGAGGTGAAGAAGGTGCAGGAGTTCAAGTACTTGGGATCAACAGTGCAGTGTGATCGGGAGTGTGGAAAAGAGGTGAAGAGGCGAGTGCAGGCAGGGTGGAGCGGGTGGAGGAAAGTGTCAGGAGTGTTGTGTGACAGAAGAGTGTCAGCTAGACTCAAAGGAAAGATGTACAAGACAGTGGGGAGACCAGCTCTGCTCTACGGCTTAGAGACAGTGGCAGTGAGAAAGAGACAGGAGGCAGAGATGGAGACAGCAGAGATGAAGATGTTGAGGTTCTTTTCAGGAGTGACTTGTGTTAGCAACAAAGTCAGAGAGGCCAGACTGAGATGGTTTGGACATGTGCAGAGGAGGGATAGTGAATATATTGGTAGAAGGATGTTGGAGATGGAGCTGCCAGGGAAGAGGGCAAGAGGACGACCCAGGAGGAGATATATGGATGTTGTAAGAGAGGACATGAGGTTGGCTGGGGTCAGGGTGGAAGATACTCAGGATAGAATGAGGAGGAAAGGGATGATTCGCTGTGGAGACCCCTGATAAAGGAAAAGCCGAAAGAGAAGAAGAAGGAGAAGAAAACACTCTAGAAATCTCTAGACTCAGGAAGGAAGCATCACTAACGTACAACACTTTACACTAACACACACACAAAGAACTAGTGACTGATGGCAAGCTTAATTAAGTGAGCTTAAATACAAGACTAAACCAAATCATGTTGTCCATTAATGCAGAATGCTATCACGTGATTGGGTTTCTGTAGGCAAAACGGAATGGGCTTTAACTCCTTCCTGGGTCGCTTTGGGGTGTCTGTGGCTCCTCTGGTTCTGCTGTTGGACGCTGTTTGGGCTTATCTACCGCAGACCATCCTGACTTCCATAGCTTTCATTGGCTGTCTGGTGGCCTATCAGTTACCAGAGACGAGGGGGCGGTGTCTTCCTGAGACTATAGAAGATATCGAGGGAACCGGGTAAGTCACACGCTGTGTTTCTTTACCTTTACAAAAACCCAATGATATGAATACTATAAAAACAATATAAATATATAATATATATTATAATATATATAAATATAAAACAGCCATACAAAATGTATAAATATAAACATCTATAATATTTATAAAATCATTTTCCAAATCGACTGATATGATAGTGGTGGTATCAATGTGTTTTTTTATGTTAATCAGGAAAAATCACATGGAAGAAACTCGGAAGCAGATGGAAGAAGAGACGACGGCGATGAAGGACACCTCAGAAGGATGAATACATTTCCCATCACAGATTTAACCCTTTCAAAATTGATTAATAAAAAAAGAAAAACAAAATCTTACCCGTTAGTATATGACCATGAACATATCAGAAATACAAATAAAAATAATGCAAAGTAAAAAGAAAAACTGCAAAATTATTTAAATATTTTTAATGGTTCCAGAAGAATTTACATTTCTCTCCAGTGTCGTATCATACATCTTACAAAAATAAGTCACTACACGGAATAAAGAGCTAAAGTGGGAAGAGTGATTTTATTATAAAGAAAAAAAACTCATGCGTGAGGAAAAAAAGATTTTGTTCATATACTGTATATTTACAATAAGTAGTGTTTGCATGAAATGCTTGTATGACTTTAAACGCGTTAATTGCGTTAATTTAAATAATTAAACATGCTATTAAATGAAAAACAAATAGTTTATTTACTAATGTTCATTTGGCATTTCATTCTCCGCATTTTCTTTTTCATAAACGTAGCATCCCACTTTTCCAATGTTCACACCTTTTGGTCCAAAAAGGTAACCGTAACATGGCACGTGACAGTATGGTTTGCTCTCGTGCTGTGACAAAACATAAAACATATGCTGTTATAACAGTATATTAAATTATAAGGACAATCATGTCTTGGTGGTATAACTATTTCAAAATTAAATGAGAATAAAATACCCTGGTAACTCGAATTTCACACTGGTTTATTCCATATGTATGTATACATATATACACATATAGAGATATTTATAATCATTTAATTCTATACATATTTTATGCTGTATGAATGTATAAAATTGAACAACAAAACAGTGATTTGATAAATATAAATACATTTGTATTTTCCATTATATCCATGCGTTAAATACCTCAGCATGGCCACCAGGGGTCAGTGTTTTCTTGCATCTCACACAGCGGAGGCAGGGCCTGTGCCAGTTGCGTCCCAATGACATCACCTTCTCAGCTAGAGCGTCACAAAGATGACGTCATTTAAAATTTTAAGCGAAACCCAGAATTAGATGCAATGGATTCAAACAAACCTAATTTTTTTTTTTTTTTTTTGCATTATTTTAATCTAATATGGTTTGAATTATAGATCATAAGATAAAACATCTTAATAATGTTTTTCAATAATAGGAGAAACTGGAATGCATTTTGTCCCAAAAAGACCCAGTTTAGAATATAGTGTATATTCTGGACTGAGTGCTTGCTGACAACAGCAGAATAAAGCCGGTCACACACAAACGACCACAGAAATTCCAGAAAGTTCTCGAATGTCTGAAAAGTCACGTTCCGAGCGAGTGAACTCACCGAAATACACAGCTTTTCCACAGCCGGGACACAGATAGGTTTCCCCAGCAAACATGCGTGTAGGAGTGGTGGAAACTAACAAACAAACAAACATACAGAAAAAAACTCCAGCAATGTTTATATTTTTGACACGTTTATGTTAGATTCAATATAGGATTTATGATAGGTCAAAAAAACTGCTGATGAATATTATTGTGGCCCTTAAATTTCATTCACCTAAAAAAATTCCGATCCACGAGAATCTATTAAAGCTTTTTTTCTCCCCCATTATCCTAGTCAAAACAAACCAGCTAAACTCACACTTATTGGCTGCTGGTTAATTTAGTGTCATTCCAGATGTTTTCACAATGGTCTTTTAATATGTTCCTAAATCCCTCCCCTAACATTCCTGCAACCTCCCGTCTGTCGGAAAACACCTATTAAGGGGAAATATTCCAGGGAGGGAACCAATCAACGCAGGCCGCCTGGAGTCCCACAGGGGTCACAGACTCACTCCCACCTCCTTTACTACACACTCTCAACTCCACGCTGGTCTTCGTCTGGGAATGTATGCCAGGACAGAATGCTGAGGAAGCCAGAAAGGGTTAAGGAATGTGTTGAACAATGTAGTCCGGAAGAGGTTCTACAGTTATTGGACGGGAGGATGGAGACCTGTTTGAATTGCTTTACTTGGGAAGACCGCACTCACCTTTGGGCTGGTGATGGTTGATTTGAGAGTTGGTCCATGGTGTGGTTGGAGATCCATCAGACGTACTGCTGGCAGATTTATTCACTGGCGTCTGAGGGGGCGTTTCATATACGTAAGAGCCGGCTCCTCCGATATTTACCCCTACGAATCAGAAAGAAAGAACAAGAATCACGTTACTTGGTGGTTGATAAACCTCGTATCAAAGCGGTCAGACTCCGAATGCAGATAGCATTACACAAACGCCAAAAATATCCTCTCGCTTGGAGACGAGATAAAAGTCTGGCCACACGGGTTGATATTGTCACCCAACAGCACGCACACATTCCCACAAAATCAGCTATGAATCAGGGAACAATATCAAATATCTAAACATCTGACTTTTGGAGCAGTCGAGTTTATTTTTTACATTAGGTTTCACGCATTATAAATAAGAAACTCTGTGTATGTGTAATGTCTCTACTCACACACAATATTTTTTTTTGTATTATTTTCTCCCTAGTAAAAAGACTATTTTCCTCTTTTCTCACAACTCGCAGTTTAACAGCAAGCCTGCTACTGCCACCTAGTGCATTTACACATTATTTTAGTGGGGTGATGCATACAATTCACACACACACGCAAATAGATAACACATTTTAAAGCCATATAGGTCCCCTAGTGGCAGGAATGATGAAGTGCAATCAACGATGGATAATTATTCCAGACTTGTAAATGTTGTAAGAAACAGAACCTTGTAAAAAAAAAAAGTTTCCTCTATTTCCCGATTTACAAAATAAAATGCCTGAGAGCCATTTCGTTAGACAAAATATTTGTTAGCTGAGCCGCATTTGACTAAATATTGGTAATAAATGTAATAAAAACATGTTAAGCGAGCGACGTCCCCATCCGACATTCCGGAAATCATAGGAATTTGCACGACGCTGTTTCAAGCTCTACTGAAGAGAAAAGATCTCTGAAACAAATGGGTGTTTTTCTTGTTTTTTGTTTATTTGACGTGCAAAAAAGATTAAACAACTGGACTCTCATCTCAATGCATGCTAGCAGTAAGAAAAAGACTCTTTTTTTATAGCAAAATTATTTCGGAACTTGGGACGACATTTTCGCGGCGACGCATTCTGTTACTTTTTGTCATCTAGGACATTCGTAAGTTGACTATATTGCTAAATTGTTATAGTGTTACATTGTCAAACACTATTTTACAATGCTATACACTATTCAAATGCAGTATTAGACTAATGAACATTACATGTCACATTGTTTTACAGTACTTGTGGTTGTCTTTTCTACTATTGTGAAACAATACTAAGATCTGCGTTCTCGATTTGGAGCTCTGAATTCATTTAAAGTGGTTAATAGCTGTATTTTATCTGACAGGTCAGCCATTATTCCTCGTGTTTTAACCCTTTTTCCAGAACCCTGAAGACTCGGCCCTCAGGAAGGTTATTCTGTCAGTGAGATCCAGCAGTGACTCTGTGAGCTTTTCTCATTTCCTGTGTACGGTTACGTGCAGCACACAAGTCTTAAGAGCATTTCTGTTATTACAGTATGTACCTTATGTAATTTACCTTTTGGTCCAAACAGTGTTCCATAGCATGGTTTATGACAGTACGGCAATCCGTTGTGCTGTAAAGCAGAGAGAAACGATCAGATCTTTGTTAGTTCAGTTTGACTTCTTCATTTCAGATAATTGTGTCCATTTCTGACCAATTTTTGTTGCCTGTGTGCTACAGCGTTATATAATAAAGGTCTCTACTGGTTTTCTAGAGGTCACAATCTGAGAGAGGGAGGCTAATGTATTGCTGGATTCATTAGAGTCGTGTTTATCCTTCTGTTCCTTCCTGCTCCACCCCGACGGCGTAAAAAGACACACTCAGGTCCCGGTCAGACTGAAATCCAAGCCTTCTGACACTCACACAGCTTCACTTCATGGATCTGATGCCTCACGTAGAGGAGAGAGATGGCGTTCAATTGCAACTGCTTGGTTTAAAAGGCAAGATGATAATGGATTGCTTGAGAACAATATTGTATATTATTTATATTGAAATTATGTAATATAAAATTATGCAGCTGTAAATTACTTGAGTAAGTACTTGAGTAAATTTACTTTGTTGCTTTACTTAAGTATTTTTGGATACTTTACTTGTACTATTAAAAAACAAGCAACTTTTATTCTCTACGTCGCCATCTGCAGGATGATGAAGGTACTGGATGTCATTTATGAGCTAAATGACGTGGATGTGAATTAGAGTTTGCACTTTGTTACACATTTGAGTTTGACAGAGACAGATTTTTTGTTCTTTATCTGTTTTGTTCAATTTCATTTCTATATTAAGAATTAAAACACAAAAAAAGTTTCTTGTTTTTCATATTCCTTGGTGCTTTTTAAACCTAAATTCAGTAGGAGTCCACTACTTCTTACGTCTTTTACTCAGGTCTTCTTGAAATTGGTGAGTTGTAACTTGTAATGGAGTAATGTTTACAGTAAGGTATCCGTACTTTTACTCAAGTATGGTTTTCAGGCACTCTTTACACATCTGACATTTATTTTGCTTTTTTTGCGTGGCAATCCCACTATTCTACAATCCGAACATACTTTGGATTTAGAACTGGATCTAAATAAATTTTTGGACATGTAAAAAAATGAAAAAAGTCATCCTGCTGGTGGAAAAAGAAGTTAATTTAAGAAGCCACAGGGACGAAGAAATAATACTCTCATTCATTGAAAGAGACCTTCACCATTCATTGTTACAACCACAGATTAAGCACTTATTCATTAAAGCCCTAAACCTATAATTACGCGAAAGCTTTGTGTAACTCTTTTGTTGGTGTTTGTGTGGGCCGAGGAAAAGAGAGGAGGAAGAGCGGAGAAAGGAAGGGCCGGGAAATTGTTTCCTGTGTAGAATAAACTCTATATTTTTGCCCTTTATTTGTTCTTAAAAGGCTGGAAAAGTCTCAGATGTGTAAGTGTGTGTGGTCCAAGTTGTCCTCAAGTTCCTCAGAACCCAAGAACATTAGGAGAGAATTACAATAATATGTATACAGAAGGATATTTTTGATATTTTTGAGCTCAGGCCAGTGCTAAAATATTAATACAATTTTTACTTTTTACTTATTTTTACTTTATTTAAAGATCAGGCCATCTCACTGTTTGTCTCAAACTAAATGAAAAGCCTAAATTCCACTACGCCCTTTAAAAGGTTGTTGATGTTGAAATTACTTTTACGTACAAAGAAAATTAACATGCTTGAATTTCCCAAAAAGAAATGGAGAAGGCTCGGATTAGAGATTATTTAATCCAAATGGAGGCATGAAAAACACTGAAGACAAGACCACTGAACACGTCAGGATGATTAAGGACACGAGAGAGACGGACAAAGCACGAGAAAAACAAAAGCCGTGGTGGAGATGAACGTGCGAGCTCTTGAACCGCTTCTCGCTCGACTGTAAAGCGGATGGTGTGAAAAATCAAAGAAAGTAAGAATGAACGATTAAGAAAGACAAGTAGAACGGATTACCTCTGCGTGGCCCCCAGGAGACAGAACTTTACAGCATCGTTCACATTTCAGACAGAAACGGTGCCAGTTTTTCCCCAAGGAACTCAATTTTTCCGCTAGAACAGAGAAGGAATGAAAACTGGAATGGGTCTGTAGTGATGGACTGAATCGTGATCACTTATTGGTGTTATAATTATTGTTAGTGGTCTTCAGCCCCCCATTGCGATTGATGAAATGTACCCACCCAACAATTTTACGTAATTATATATTACCTCCGATGACATGCTTCTATAAACAGTAGTTAAAAAATCGTTGCACGGAATTGTAATTCCACAGGGTGTGTGAGATTTGAGCTGAACAAAGCTCCATCAAAGCAGAAGAACACACGGAGGAACGGAGGATCTGGTTTCACAGAGTCAGATTAGAGCTCCAGTTAGGCGGATGTTGACAAGTGTTGACTATCTCAGACCTTCTGATCTTCACATGCTCTTTAATTCAACAACTGGATGCTTAGATTTTCCATACTAAATTGTTAGAGCAGATTCCTATTCTTTGTCGACATTTTTCACAATCCATCGGTTTGTCTGCTTTCCTGGTTTGCCTGTGCTGCTAAATTGCCAAAAATGAATAAATAAATCAATAGTAGCGATGGCACGCGCACACACACACACACACACACACACACACACACACACACACACACAGTCAACAGTCGTGGACTTTGGAGTGAATTACAAAATGGTTCTACAGAAACCCACCTAGCTGTCATTTAGCCAACATTCCTAAAAAGGGGTAGAAAATAAGAGAAATTTGCCACTGGCCCAGGTAGAAGCGTTGAAGTGTATCGATCCAAAATTTGGTCATAAGGCAATACTAAGACAAAAAATGTTTTTGTCATTCAATAACAAGACATGGCAATACAAAGACAATAGCCTAATGACAAAATTATTTTTATGTCTTAGTATTGCCTTAAGTCTAACTATATATAGCCTTATGACAAAAATGTTCGTAAAATGTCTTAGTATAGCTTTATGACACTTATTTTATGTCTTTGTATAGCCTAATTGACAAATTATTTCATTATTTTTAGTATAGCTTTACGACAATTCTACTCTCAGTACATACTTTTATGTCAGTTGTGGTCTAGTGGCAGACAATGGAACTTTTTGTCCGAGAGGTTGCCGGTTCAAATCCCCCTATGACTGGGTCTGTCTTTGTCTTATTATATCATTATAAAAAAAAAATATATTGTTTTAGTACTGCCTTAAGACAAAATTGTTTAGTTGGCTTATGACTTAGTATAGTTTTAAAACTTTTTCTATGTCTTAGTATTGCCAGCCAGTTGTAGAGTGAGAACCACAGGTGAAAAATAGTGAAATTAGACTATTTTATAATCAAGGCATTATTTTAACAGGCCTCACTGTGCCAGTGTATGTACGGGCCACCAGGCCATTTATTTTGTCGAACCGGGCTAGGGATCCATCTGACTCTCCATCACTCACACACACACACATTCCATCACACAAAACTAGTCAGGTCAAACAAAAAAAACACACAGTCGGACACATGAAGTCAAGTCTCTGAGGGGATATCAAGTCACCCCCCGTCTCTTTTTCAGAAACAGCCACTTTCTCCCGTGTGCAAGCGAAGCACAACAGATCCTCTCACTTAGGTTGTGACTTCCATGCCAAGTTCTTACGTAATAGCATCAGTCAGTTCGCTTTTCACAGGCTGTAGCACTTACTAGTCCTGTGGCTACTGAATGTCAGGAGCGAATACTAAACAGAGGCGGACAATGAAATGCCAGACTAGAGAACAACCTCCACTGCAATTGTGGGAGCTTCAAGGTCAGTTAAGCTTGACCTATTAATAACAATACTTAGTTCAGCTCAAGCTCAACCCTCGGCCCAGTTGTCTGACAGTTTGAGTGAAACCCAAAGACCACAAAAGAACCCAAGTTACTCATTTATAATTAAAAAAAAAACACTGAATTATCTTGAAAATTCTAACAAAATGTTTTAGAGTTTATATCAAATTAAAACCCAGTTTCGTTATATACAGACAAACCCTGTGTGTGCATATATACTTATTATACATGTACATATATAATATACGTATGTAAGATAGACAATTTATTTACAGTTTATTTAAGTTATTTGTTGAACAACAAAACTTCGGCCACTCATTATATTACAAACTACTGATAAGTCTGCGTTTGTTTATTACAAGTTAGCTTTTATTATTAATTCTAATACGCACCAATATATCAATAACAGAAAAGCAAGCTCGCTGGACATCTCTGCAGTGCACACGTGATGAATTTCGAACGTAATCGATAAACTCACCAAAAAACACCGTCTTATCACATCTTGGACATATGGACGTCATTTTTCAAGGAGAAACGTGTTGCTTGGCAGAAGCGATCGTATCGTCTTCTCCGCGCCAATCTTCTCTTCTCAACCTTGAGACGAACTAATCCACGATTCCTCGCGCTGCTGCATTTATTTAACTTTGAGGATCCTCCGCTATTGAGTTATGAATATTTAACGGGTCACCATACGTGTTTGTGCTGAAGTGCAATGATTGGCTGAAATGTGCCTCATTGTACTATGGGAAAGGACGGGGTACTTGAATATTAAAGAAGACACGTGACTGTAGTTCAAAGCAACGTCACCGATCAAATGCATATTCATGTACTTCGTAATAGTAGGATTGGTTATTTTGCGTGGAAATCACGCGAATGGTTTACCTTGATATACATTGCATTTGCTTCCTAAACAGCACGCGTAGAAAAGAATACGAGTAGAAAGTACAATGTTTTGCTGTTTGCAAAAAATATTTAAGCTGTATTTTAGTGGTGTTGTTGTTTAATTTTAAACTTTCTCGTACGTAGATTATCCAAACAACTACCGTACTCAACACAAATTCCTAGCACTTTTACTGCCCCCTGGTGGCCAAGCAGGAGCCTAGTTTACAAATAATTTTGCACAAAAATCGCACACTGATGCGTGAATAGAACATTTCTGTTACACGGCGATAAAAAAACTGATAGATGGATGAATTTGAAGATGAACTAAATCAGCATTCTTAAAACATTCAGAGAAATGTTTTAAAAAGACCAGGACATATGAATGTGTCATAACAACTTTTCTCCCTCAGTGTTTATTTAAATGGCTACATGGCTTCCTATTATTATGATCCTTGAACTTTGGTCCAAACGAACATTCGTCGATTTCCCACATGTGGTTTTGCCTTGTTATGTACCGGTAATTGTGTTGGTACAATTATAAACAATGTAGATGTTATTTAAGCATGTTGTTGCGCTCTACTGCCACCAGAGGGATATCTGTATGTACATCAGTATGTACTTAACTACCGTTTCAAAATGTATTGAAAATTACGTTTTTCTTTTCAAACGCATACATTTAACAAGTGTTTTAAAACAAAATAAAGCGTATTAAAGTAATTTAGCTTTGTGATTGAAAGTTATTTTACCATTTACTTTGTGTTATGAATTTGTGTTGAGTGGAAATACGCAAATGATTAATAAAATTTAATTACAGATCTCAACTACACCATAACTATAAGGTAATAGCCATCTTGAAATGTGAATGTATATGTACATTAGGGGGCACTGTGGGGTAGTTGTGCACAAAACACAGTAAAGAAGAACTTTCAGGTATTTTTCTTACTTTCAGGTATATTTCAAGGAATGTGCTTGAGTTTGGCTTACTAGTTTTATGCCAGGCTATGCAAGTAAGAGAATGTTAATGACTGTTTAATTCTTGCCCGTTAGAGAAAGAAGACCATGGGAGTAAACTGTAATGAATATACAGTAAACACAAGTTTTACAACTTTTTTTAGTACTTTGTTTCGACTTTCCAGTTAATGTCAACACAATCAACAGTCACAGTACAGTATATAAAATTCAGTCACTACACTTAATGTTACGTCTTTATGATAAAAAAAAAAACTGTAGAAAAATCTGTAGAGAAAAATGTAATATCAGATTTTACTATATATATAGGTATATATATAGTAAAGTGTCCTATGAAGTTAATATTTAAAATCAAAATTATGCAAAATCTAACCAGGTGACCAGTAACCAGTAGTAGTATCATCCTCTAAATCATTCATTATCTTAAAAACAGTTATCAATTGGTTCTACGCCTCTGTTGTAAGTTTGTTCCCACCATGACAGTCATGTAGTAAAGAATGCGGAGATGTGTCCGTGCTCAAAGCTTGGCCACAGATCCTTTAAGTTCATATGTAGGGTCGTTGAGCGCCATCTTTGTTAAAGGTCAAGGGTCAATCTCCATAGGGACGATGGTCAGGATGACGTCCTCGTTTCCGCGCCGGACGACCACACGTAAACTGTTGTCTTTTTTGATGGCTGTGCTTACATCTGTTGCCGTGGAGATCCGCTGACCGTTGATGGAAATGATGACGTCGTGTTCCTTAAGTCCACCTCTGAAAAAAGCCCATAATGAGAACATTAGAAAGCGGATGAAGAAAAATATATTATTTAATTTTTATTTTAAATGACATATTTTAAATAATGTTTACATTAAAGTCTGAACCCTTGAATGAAATGTGACTTTACAGTAAATATACACACTAATATACATACAAAAATTCACATAAAAAACATCAATATCATCATGATCAGGCCTTCAATATCCATGACCACAATATATAATCATACTTTTTATACTAATAAATATATATTATCTAAAAAAAAAAAAACACTGTTTATCATACTTTAAAACGGGACTTAATACATACTGACCATATGTATAATTAATATAATCTATGTCCTCAATCTACATTATCTAATAAAAATGAATTAGATATTCATTATATACATATAATGGTACATGATACATAAAATGGTAATATACAGTGGGTTTAAACCTGGTAGGTTTATGTGATATGATATAAACTTACCGGTATTATTAAACTAAATGTTCTATCTTTTTCCATGAAGAAAATTGTCTCTTTCTATAAACAAATAATCTTTTTCTATAAATGAATTTCAATACTCTATCCCACACACACGGAAAATTCAGAACAAATTCAAAACCATCTCCGAGTCAGAAAAGCTATATAGGTTATATACGTATTAGAATTTCGTGTTTGTTGAATGGAAAGTGAGACATTTGGTGATCATCTGTTATTTAGTTGCTGATGGTTTTGCCGAAGAGGAAGTGATTTTTTCCCATCCGTCTCGGCTCTTTTCTAACATGACACACACAAAAAAACAATCTTGGACCAGCTTGTGTTGGTCAGTGGAATGGACCGGCAGTTGTGAAACAACATCACACCGTGTTACCTGCATATATTTTATAACACGGACCTGCTATTCCCAAAAAACTCTATTTTTGTCTACTGGAAATAAGAAGGTGACAGAACTAGACGTTCGTTGCTATAATGCGGTAGTGAAAAGCTCGGGTCAAAGTCGAGGTGACCTTGAGGTGACAGTCACATGGTTGAGCACCTTTAACACCTCTCAATTAAAAGAGTAAAAACAACAAACGTGTGTGTGTGTGTGTGTTATTGATAGGTGCGGTCTAATATAAATTTAAAGCACATGGAGGCTAAAGAAGCCAAAGACAATATTCCTCGGAGTGTGAGCACATGGCCTGTAAAAGCAGCATGTGAGTAGTGTTAAAGGAGTTGACCTGCACTTCTGACCCGCCGGGCCTTATGGGACGTGTGTTTGCATGACTCACGCCGCAGCTGGGGTTTTAGGGATGACCTCCATGACATAGGCTCCTGACATAATGTCCGGGAAGTCTTGAAGTTTCTTTTTCAGATCTTTGGACAACCTGTGAGAAGGAAAACAAATGTGTATTAGTAGGGTTGTAGTATGGGGTCTATGACGGTGAACACACACACACACACACACACACACACACACACACACACGTGTTTCTAGCTGAAAGAAAATAATAAAATCCTTCACAATTGTCTCTTGAGAGGCTTAACATATTATCGTGATGTCATCATAACGCCCAGATTTTACTCATTGGTGTGAAAACAGCAAGCTCGTGTTTCACAATCGACCTATAGTCAGAGTTGTAAAGAGTACCTGAAAACCATACTTGAGGAAAAGTACAAATACCTTACTATAAAAATGACTCCATTACAAGTCATCGATTACAAGAAGACTTGAGTAAAAGTCGTACCAATTTTAAAAGAACTTAAGTATTTTAATTGTATGGAATTTAGGCAAAAAACGCCAAGAAATGTGAAAAACAAGGAACTCTTTATTTATTAGGCTTTTGTTCATAATATAGAAATGAAATTTAATTGTTTCAAAATAACAAATTAAACTAGATAAAAAAAAAAGAACAAAGCTCATAAAAGGCATCCAGTACATTAAGCATCCTGCAGATGGCGATATTGCCTCGTCTGCTCAAGAAATTAACCGCGGTAGAAAAAGATTTCAACTTGTCGTGCACAATCACAAAGTAACGAGTAACAATAAGTGTCCATTCAAATGTAGCAGAGTAAAGAGTACAGATACTCAATCACAAAAGTAGTCAAGTAGAGAGTAAAAGTTGCTTATATTTTGAATACTTAGTACAAAGTACAAAGTAGCCAAAATACTTAAGTAAAGTAACATAAAGTACTTTACACCCCAGGCTATGTGCTTACGTTGGAGTGAGGGTCATCATTCGGACGCCAATGTACCTCTTCTTCGTGGCTCCTCGTCCTGCAAACAAAAACAGCAAATTGAAGAAAACATGTCAGTCGGGAGCAGCGTGAAGAACAGGATAAACGACTGAAACAAACCTCTGGCCTGTCTGTCGTATGACTCAGCAAGAAATTGTCGTATCTTGTCTGACGGAATAGCGAAGGAAATTCCCGCCGTCACCTTCAACGTGTTGATTCCAATCACCTCGCCGTCCTGAAGAAGAAAGCCACCGAATGCTATGTTAGAACAAAGCTGGGAATATGAGGCGGGAATACTCTCACCAGATTGACTAAGGGACCTCCGGAGTTTCCGTACTGTAAGAGATTGGTAAAAATCACGTTTACTTGAATTAAAAGAAAACTCAAGCCTTCAAAACTCACATTAATAATGGCGTCAGTCTGGATGTAGTCCATATCCGAGTTGCGAAGGCCCAATTCTTTGCCGCCTCGCTGTGTGGTGCTCACGATACCTGTGGTGACCGTATTCTGAAGGGAAAATGGACTTCCGATGGCCACCACGAATTCTCCAGGTCTGAGGTCAGCTGACCGACCAAGTAAGAGTACAGGAAGCTTAGTCTGCCGGTAACAGAAGAGAATAATCATGTCAGTTACACTAAACGACTTTGACGATCATAACACTTCATTTAACACTCATTAAAGTACAATATTCAGACCGCAACACACAGCCCAGTTCTTTTGGAAAACTCTGCAACGTTAGTCGTGTAATGAATGGCGTATACAGGCGGCACATAATTCCACCCTTCAATTTTATACGGCCAGAAGTGCCACATCTATTCCTAGACATCTACTCCAACACCTCCGTTTCCGCTATCAACATTCTGTTAAATACAAATTTGGATTTTACATTGAAACCACTATAGAAATGGCTCCTTAAGACTAAAAAAGTCACACGATTTTCTATAGGTCCACAGAATAGGTGATGGTAGAGTTTGCAACCAAGTTGAGTTTGCAATTCAATTTTATATTTTGTAGAAATTATTGTGAAAAATCAATTGAGTCAACTTCTTTTTCCCATTTTGCTTTAAGTGTGGACATGTATAGAAAGTTGTAATTGCGTTTTTCTCTAAACCATATACAAATACAACATATTCATATACAGTATATATTCAACAGTTTAACAAGATGTATAAATGTATAAAATGTATAAAAGATGTTAACAAGATGTATAAAATAGAGACACAAAACAAAAATATGATGTAATAATAATTAGAAAAAAGTAGACATGGAAAAATATTCAAATGTATAAAATATGAGTAAACAATTGGACAAATATTTACGCAGAAAAAAAACCTTTGTAGAAACGACACCTATTTAGAAATGACACTATATTGTAACATTAACAATAAACAATTTAAATAGACAGATCCAAAAAAGTTAGTACAAGTACTTTCTATTGATATAGTTCATAAAACAAATGTCTAAAAATATAGTTCATATATTACATCTATCATATAGTCATGAAATTTAATATATGCAGATATATTTGTATTTATATTTTGTACATTATGTATATGTATAGGTATACCAGTATAATTGCACCACTTTCTCAAAAAAAAAACAAAATAAAAAGTATTTAGGTATCATAATGAAGACCTTTACAGTAAGTCTCTCTTGCATCTTAAACTTTTCCAGGACTTTACATCCTTTGGTGAATAATCCTGTGCCATTGAGAATGTCAGAGTTCTGTTGGTTTACCACTAAAACAGTGACACCATGGTTCAAACACAAAGGTCACATCACAACTACTTATTAGAGACAGGAAATTCAAGTCAGCCATTTTGTGTTGATAGACTACATTAGTCAACCAGTCTGAATCCATGGAATAAGAGTTTCCACTTATCATATTCATGGAACAACTAGCCTGAAGGCTTTTCCTTCCTTATTTATTATCCTCGTGAATGATAGTGATTACAGTGATTTCTCAGATTACCACATCATTAGCTGTATTCTGGTTTGTTGGAAGGCTAGTGAAGATAGCTATTGGATTTTGTAGGTTTAGTCTTTCAGATAATACTAGTTGACCATAAATGAGGTAGTACAATAAATTATCAACTTTTATCACCATTCATTCATCCATCTTCTACTGCTTGCGCCATTTCAGGGTCACTGGGAGCTGGCGCCATTCCAAGCATCTCCACCATTTTTATAACAGGTCATCTAATTTTCAAAAACTGGCTAAAATCTATTTTATTTTGTAATCTACACCAACAAGCATCACATGCTTTATTTTCAGTTATTTCAAAATTTCATCCAATCGTAGCATGAAAGATTTTCTTTTTCTAAACAGGAATCTCAAAATGTGTGTAGAATATATACGTATTACAAACACAAAATTATTATTTGAATAATTAATTAATAATTAATTAATTCAATAGTATTAATTATAAGAAAAGTAAATGAAAAGTAAATGCCTTAAACGCAAGGCACACTATACATACTGTATAATACTTTCAAAATAAATTATTATAATTAAACCACATGAAATTAGGCCATATTTGATCATTCTAAATGTTTTCTAAAAATATACTGTAATAATTAACTGTACCAGTGTGTTTTAAGGCATGTATTACATCACATTTTCCGACCAGTGAATAAACAAAACTTCAAATTTATAAAGAAAACAAATCTTAACACGTTAAGCATTAGCTCATTGGTACAACATTTCCTTTGGCACAGTTGCTAAAAGGAAAACAGTGATACAAACATTTGAATGCATTATCAGGTACTCTACATACAGTAAAAAAAAACAGATAAAGTATTTCTGTGTGTGCAGTATTAAAAAATGCTTTAAATTAAAAACACAACATTTTAAATCTCCCAAGTTTAAACATATTGTTTTTATTACTTTATTCCAGACTTCAACCAAATTCTGTGTAATGAGCTTGGGAAACATTATTCATATACAGTAACCTCTATTTGTACTCGCCTCACTAGGTGAATAACAGACTCAGTGTTCACTTTATCTTTCATGATGCACCTCAGCCACAATTACAGCCTCCAGTCACTTTAAAGTCAAGTTTAAATGCAAGCGCCACATTCTCCAGCTCATGGTTTGGCATCAGATGTGTCTTTTTTAATGCGTGAACTAAAAAAGGAAGAGTTGAGGGGAAAACCGTAGCATTTTCCTTTGTGTGTCATGTATGCAACAATGTGTTTAAATATTGAAATAAGTTTAAAAATAAACAAAAAGTGAATAATACAAAAAATGGTTCAGCATTAAACCATATATTCTTGGAAGGAACTGAATGAAAAAGTCTGAACATATTGTAGATCTGTTTTCTTCATCTTCATTTAATCAAACGATCAATTATCAAAAGATCTGAAAACTATGCAAACAAGTTCAGATTTGTCAGGTTTTTTTTAGTATGCTTATAAAAACGTAAAATTCTTTCCCCTGGGATTCCGATAAGGTGTACACACTTTCTAAAAAAAACGTGTGAATAATAGGAGGATGCTTCTATGAGTTTAATGCGTTCCGAGTTCCATGTAAAAATGTGGAAGCGTTTAAAAAACCTCTAACCTTCCCAAACATGCTCTGTTCCCAAGTGTGATTTAAATATTACCCTGTAAAATTAAACGACTCACCTCGGCCATTTTAAACTACATTGCATCAGATAATAATAAAACAAAACATGTTTTTCTTAATTTCTCAATATAAACTACAGCCAATCGCTTTTCTGTAAATGGTGAGAACGATGAGAAATGGAAAATGAGGACACACACACACACACACACACACACACACACAACAGTGCACGCAAATAAATCTGTTAGTACATGTGTGATGAGTTGAGTCATGAAAATGATTCACTTTTCTTGGAGGAAAAGGAATGATGGTGGGAAGACGGTTTGATCCTCAAGTGCTCTCTTTCTGTATTATTTTGGGTTTAATGTGTGTAAATCTGTGCCGACACACACACACACACATGGACTCATTTTCATTTAACCACATTTCCTTTTTCCCCTCTCTCCCACCATTTTTGTTTCTGAAGGTTGGGTTCTTCTGAAGACAGAGTAAAGTTTCCCCAAGTAAATCTGCTACAAGTAAAACATGAGGGACGAAGAAAGAAAAATATTTGGAATCACCAATGATCGGAAAGAAAAATGAACTGCTCTACTCGTGCCTTATAGACAATTCATCAAAACTCTATTACAAAGACACTCTACACACACACACACACACACACACACACACACACACACACACCACACACACACACACTATATATATACAAACAAAAAAATTTATTTATTAAAATTTATTAAAATTTATTTAATATTATTATATCTTAAAAAAAACACCCAGATAAATCGCGCCACCAAATGCTCCACTCTGAAACAAATATTAATTTTACATTCATTTTCAATGTAATTATATACAGCAATAATTTATTGCGTAAAACAATATACTGTAAAAATGTCATTTTTAATGCATTGCTTTTACTGTTATACTTCTAGTAACTAACCAGCACTTTTACTTTTACTTGAGTAAAAAATGGCTTCCACAGAAGTCTTTTTAACTCTTCTTTACTTCTACTTGAGTATTGAATGTGACGACTTTTGACAGCACTGTATATACAAAACATAAACACTATTTACAATATATTTATACGTACACACACACACACACACACACACACACACACACACACACACAATATAGACAATTCCGAATAAGATGAATGGGAGCTAAAATGACAGCATGTAAATCTTAGGTTGAACTGCTCTGTTAAGTACTTAAATACTCAATTATACTTGTACTTTAGCCTGGAAGTCTGACAGTACTGACCTACTTCAAACCTCTCAGCATATGTCAGAAAAACGGCTGAAATTGCAGTAATTGCTTACAGGGATGCAAGCGCACACACGAATGCTCACACACACACACACACACACACACACACACACACACACACGCACACACACACACACACACACACAGTCTCGCCGGGGACTTGTGGTGCCTGGTTGTTTTCCAGAACTTGAACTCCAACTTACTCACGTCCTTCAAGCTCTCCTCACTCTTTCTGTACTTGTCCATTAGAGGCTTTCTAAACACAGCTTAACCTTCTACTTCTCTCGCAAAGTGTGACTCTTCTTTTTGAAGTATTTTTTTCAACAGGGAGCAATTCCCTTGGCTCTGTCTTTACATTCACACATGGCAAGATGACGCCATTCAGAATCACTCGAAGCTCTTCAGCAGCCGGGCATTAAAGAGTCGCTGACTGTCTGGAATCAGTCGGATCTGTTTAGGCTACGGGAATAACACACAGCCAAGGAATCTAATCAGAAGAATTATGCATTTCCACAAAATACTGGAGAGCAGATATTGATATATGAAAGTTTGCTGATCTAAAATAGGGATAGGTTGATTATGAGTTGATGAAGATTGTTGACAAATAAAATGTAACTCACAAAATTGTGATAGGGAAAGTTGTTAAACCGACAACTCAATAAAAAGAAACTCAAGAATAAGTCTGCAAAACTCAAGTATGTGGTTTAAGCTATCAACAGTGAATAACAAACGTCAATAAATTCATTATTTTGAAATGGATTCATACACTACTGATAAGGAAAATTGTAAACTAATAAATAAAAAACAAATGAATAAATGCTTAAATATAGCTATAAGAAATTATTATATGATACAAGCCACTAATTATTAATTATGATATCAAATAGGATAACAAACATCAAGAAATGACACATTTATTGTGTATACAACCACAATTTGGTGTAAAATGTCTATATACAGTACAGTTAGGCAAACATATTAAATCTATTATAATAACGCATGTATATTTACAATTCGTATTTTATATATTAGGTCATATTTCAACAAGGCCTTGATAGCACTAACTATTTAGTGTTTGATCATTGGTGATGATTGGTCAATGGCACCATGTTGAACACAAATTAATATAATAAATTGTAAAAATATTTATATTAACAAATCCAGTCTTCGTTAAATCAATTACCTCAACTGTACTGTATTTGTATCAGGCGAGTATGCACTCGAAATGTCTTAGAAATGTACTGTAACGTGCTGCCAGGTTTCTAACTGACATACATTCAGTGCGTCTGTGTGTAAAAATATAGTTTACGACTACGAGAAAACAATCCACAAACGACCTCATAAGGATTGCATTCTGGGATTGTTCTATTTTAGCCTAAATGCAGAGTCATTTCCAAAGACGTTGCCCTCATACAGTCATAATCCCAAGAAACCGGTGAAATGTTGACGTGTTCCTATATTCTTTAGATGGCCACTGATGGTTTAGAGAAACGCTGCTTTGTGTTTCGCTCACGATGTTTCTCCGATAGCGACCACATCCAAACACAGACCTCGTTGTGTTTAGTGCATCGCAGATCGTTTTCCTGCTGGAACCTCTTCAGGCTTGAAGTCTAAACACTTGAGATTAAAAAGAAAAGTCCACTGTTGTTTCCATCTTAAACTCGGCTTTGTTAAAAAAAAAGACTGGTCCATCTAAACATGGTGCGCTAAACATGCTAAGTGCCTGCTGAGAGAAGAATGACCATTAAAACATCTCTGCAGTTTGCATTACTCCGGCCTTGTAGACTCTGTGCGCTTAAAAACACATTTGTGTCAAAGGAAGAGAAAAAAACATCTGCTCTTGTGGACTGGCAAAGCGTCTTTCCCTGTAAATGTTTATATTCGCGATGTCTCGGCCTTATTTACCTTTCTGTTGTGCCCTGTTCACTGAACCAGAACAGTTCCGAAGGGAATCCTACGGTATAACAGCATTCATCGCGTACATTAAAAAGTCAGCTTTTGGGGATGGATAAGTGCATTTTAATATAAGAAGTTAGATGAAGTTGTCTAATAAATCTGAGGTTGAAAGTTGTTCCGCTGTCGTGAGGTGTTGAAGTGAAATCAAAACGGAGAAACTAAGTCATGTTTAAAAGCTTGATCAATTAAAATGGCACTTAGTTGAGTATGAGTTTATGAAGATTGTTGTAAAAAAACGTAATTCAAAAAATGTACCTAATTTTCCCAAGATTACCTAAGGAAAGTTGTTTAACCGACATATCCATAAAAGAAACTTAAATATATCTGCAAAGCGCAATAGTGGGGTTTGAATGGAAGTCCGTTTCCGCCACTAAAAAAACTAAAGTATTCTGATATTTTTTTCTCAGAATTCCAAGTTATTAAGTCAGGATTTTGATTTGATAGTGTTTGATCGTTGGTGATGATTGGTCAATGAAACCATGTTGAACATAAAGTATTATAATTACTGTAATTGTAAATATAATAGTATTAACAAATCAAGTCTTTAAATCAATTACCTCAACTGAATAATAACTCAAGATATTTTAAGTTCTAAATGATACATGCATTCATTTTATTTTAATTTTACTTTCAGGTAGTTTGATAAAAGGAGAAATTTTGTGCCATAAATAACTGTCAAAACTAACTTTATTGGCAACAGTTGTTTGCAGCAATGTAATATTGGTGTGTTCGTCCTTACCGGTGTGTCGATCTTTATCAGGGCGATGTCAGCCTTTTCATCCACATCTTTGATTTTGGCATCATAAGAGTCGCCGTTTTTAAGCTCCACCTTCACTCTGTTTTTATTGGTCACCACATGGGCATTAGTCACAATGAGACCATCATCCGACACCACAAACCCTGAACCACTGGCCACTGCCATTTCACGCTTGGAGTAAACCATCCTGAGAAGAACAATATATAAATCGACATTAAAAAGTCATATTTGCATCATATAAACAGATCTTAAAATAGAGCAGAACTATCCAAATACAGTAATTCCCCGGGTGTTTGAGAATCGTACTTGCGGTAGAGTTCAATATGAACCACGGCAGGCGCAATCTTCTCCACCACATCTGCAATGAAGTTGTACTTGAATCTCAGGCTGTTGGGATTGTCGTGCAGCGCTGAAATACAAACAGAACGGCGATTTAGCGTGTAGAATGTAATTTTTGACCAAGAAAGAGAGGAATATAAATGCTCTGTCATTGATGATAAAGCACATCGCATGTAAGATGTAGGATCAGAGGAGCGCCTTCAAAAGACGTGTCTGGAAATGTCGACGGCCTGTGCAATTTCACAAAAGAAAAGTGCAAAATTCTTGCCGTTTACACCAAAGAAACCGTCTGTTGAAAGCAGAACTCATTGACAATCAAAAGCTCATCATAAACACAGACTCCTTATCAAACATGCAATTAAATAAACCAAAATTGCTTTTATACACAGCACCCTGGGGCTCCAAATTCAGAACTTGGTACTTTCTACAGACGGCAGCTGCAATTTAAACCAGTCTGTACGAAACTTACGGTAGGAATTATTCTGGATTTGACTGAAAGTTTGGAAGATGAAAGCATCTGCAGCCAGACATCTTTGCACACAATAATGAAACGTAAAATACACAGTGAGTTGGAGAGGAGTTCTGCTCTTCGCTGAAGTGGAACCACAATTCCGCATTCGGATCTGTGAAATTCCGCCTGATTATAGTTTTAATGCAAGTCGTTTCGCTTTTGCGGAAGGAAAATGTTCTGCATTGCTTCCCGTGCCACCAAGAACCTGAATTCCGGCTTCCATGGTGTAAACGGAACCTAAAGAGCCATTGAACCGCATAAGACTATTTGGAACAACAGAGTCAACGTTTTTACTTGACCGACGCAAGTCTGTGCTTGAATTGTGGTGATGCAGTGGTTACAAATTTGGGTCTCATGGTTAAGATCAAAGCTGTTGGCTGAGAGGTTTGAGTCTGATCCGCTGGGTTACTATAAGCCAGGAACAAGCAGCAACAAGCAGCAACAAGCTCCTGATTTCCATCAGATGATGATGTATGGCTGTTTAGCAACCAGATTTTAAAAAGGGGCTTATATTAAAGAATGCTTTATTTGATTTCTTTCAAACTAAACTCTTTAGTCAACATCGAGAGAAATCTGTTTTCCTGGATCTTGCTCAAGGCTTCCGATCGAACCCTGTATTCAGCTCAGACAAATGTGTTTGCAAGAGAGACCTGTAATTTACAAGAGTCAAAACAGCAAAAAACAAAAGATTCTGAAATGCAGGTTTAATCTCGGCCCTCGTTTTGTCTCTGCATTATTTTTAGAAATATTCAGAGGTGGAAAGAGAACCTGAAAACCATGCTTGAGTAAAAGATACTTCAGTGTAAAAATTACTTGACATACAAGTAACCAATTCCAAGAAGTAAAAGTCATAAAGTATCTAATTTTAAAAGAACATGAGTATTTAACTTTAACGAATTTAGTATTTAGCTTGAAAAAATTCTCAATGTTCTTGGAACTAATTTTTGCTCTTTTTGGCATGAAAATAAGGCCAGAACTGCGTCCCTGGTTATAAAAAACGTCCAGTACCTTCAGCATCCTGCAGATGGCGATATCACCTCGTCTGCCCAGGAAATGAACCATAGTTGAAAAAAATGCTGACTTGTCGAGTAACGGTAAGCGCATATTCGATTGTAGTGGAGTAAAGAGTACAGCGACTCAATCAAAAATGTATTCAAGTAGAGAGTAAAAGTTATAATTATTGAATCAGTACTTTTATTTTTCACACATTTTATTCACACAGTTTAAGTGCATATTTTAACCTGATTCAAATACTTGCAGAAGTTAATCTCCACAGCAACTATACAAATTAAAAAACATTGCTTTGCTAGATGGTCAGCGCTTGGCAGCAAGTTATAAATGATTTAATTCTGTGTTATAGATTGCAGGCAAAAGAGAACAAAGGATGACAATACAAATGTGTAGTTTATTGGAGAAAGGCATAGTGAGACTAACCAGTTCCAGATGAACATTTAAACCAGACCAGAAGATGAAGCATTTTTAAGCCAAACGAATAAAACGTGTTTAAAATCCATTACAAACCAAGACTTTTAAATACAAAAGATAATACAATTCATGTTTTTTTTTTCGAAAATGTTCAGATATTGGTGCGTTTGTTCGTACATGATCTAAATACGCACCTCACAGAGATGAATGCCGAAGAGATTAAGCGCTTTCTGACAAATGTTTTGTTAAAAGCTTGGCTTATATGCTGTTTTTTACATTACAAAAGATTTAAAATGGATTAAAAATAAAAGTGCTTAAATACTCTTGCCAGATGTTCGGTAAAAAAAAACTGCAGTATGTTAACTCAAGTTACTCCTGTAGATTGGAACACTCGCTGACATGGCGACTTCTTTTATCGGAGGAACTGCTAATAAATTCTATAAACTGAAATAATATGTCAGGGTTTTTTTTTGCTGTTCCTGTGTAAGATGATCTCACTCTTGGCTATCACACTGCTAACAAAGTGAGAAGAAGTGGTGTGACAGAAAACTTCCAAAGGACGAGAGTTACAGTCATGGAGTCTGGTTACTGTTATGTAAGCTGCGTCTAATGCCGCTGTGCCGGGTTAGTAAGGCCCTCGGTGTTTATTTGAGTTCAGTCAAGGTCTATAGCGGTGCACAGGGAGTAGGAAGCAAGTCCTTACTATGGGAAAGTCTGGTATTTATTACAGAGACCAAAGGAGACTAAGCTGTTGAGTGCTGGAAACGGAGCCGCAGAGAAAGTGCTAAAACTGTGATTTTTGTCTCTTGATGTCAGAGAATTATGCCACTGGTACAGATTTGGCTTTCATTATATGCTAATTTAACAGAGCCAAACAAAGGCTGATTATTCAGAGGAAGGGCACGGACTTCGACAACAACAAAAAATGACTGACTCGAAACATCCACAAAACAAGTGATGGAAAGAGAGGATGAGGTCCATCAACTATCACATGTGGTGTAAAACGCTTAGAAAGAAGAAGGAAAGAAAGAGATGGATGAATAACAGACAACACGCTGATAAAATATGCATCCCATACGCATTTGTTTCGCAGCTGAGAATATCTGCAGAACTCTGGAGGTGGAAAAAGCGCTGAATAACCATGAAAGCCACAGAACAAAAGCAGAAAACATAAGACAGGAAGCCTTAGAGCCGAGGACTTTCCTTCTACGGAAACATAGGCCTGCTTTTCTTTTCCATAAGCCAGAGATTCACGTGGAATTGATGAGTGGATGTGGATCATGAAGATGATTTTAATAGGAACAACAGCATTCTCGTTAAAATACAATAACTCGTTTGTAAAGAAACATCAGCCAGAAACCAGCTTCAAAATGCTCCTTCACTGCAAAAAATAAAGTCTTGACAGGCCAAGAAATCTTGAAATAAGACAAATACTGTTATTTATTTTAGAAGACAAATTAACTATCTTAGAATTAAACGTGAATGACTAATTTGCTTGTTTCGAGAAAATATGACTTGTTTCAAGCCGTCTCAGCATGTAAAAATTTCTCCATTGGCAGATAATTGTACTTGATTTAAAGGCTCATGCTGTATATTATTTTCTTATTTTTTCATGTGGATTTTTTTGCAGTGTTCAAAAAGTAGTTGGCATATGATGTGCAAGAGATTTCCTCCATGCACTCATACGAAACTGCTAAAGGAAAAAAATCTAGTCTTTCTACTTCAGTAAAAATGACCTAAATCCACGGCCAGCTAAACATCTGCAGAGGTGCGAGCAGACCTTCAGATCCAGATGCAAATGACATCATGTGCTCTGCAGCACAGTCTGTTTTCTTTGGTTGAGGCCTGAGTTGGAACCCACAGACCTCTCACAGCTTGGCGCTTTGCTCGGAGCCTTCATTAGACTGACACGCAGACACAGGACACATCTCAATCCTGAGTACAGCCTTAGAAGACAGAATTCCACATTTTACGTATGTACCACTGGACATGGATGATGTGATGTACAAATATTCAATCATCCGCATGAAGGATAGATCAAAACAGATCGACTTTCAGACAATTAAAGGCTTCACTGCCAGGGCTTCTTTCGTCAAAAAACAATGAAAGTACAAGAAGATAAGGAGATTTCGTTTCAGCTAACTTTGCAGAGACACACACAAGCTATTAAACAGAACCAACGTTGTCATTTAACGATTGGCTTTTGTGTTATCTCCAACTATTAAAGCACAACCCAATACAGGCTGCTCATATTCATCTACGGAGACGTTCCAGCTCAAAAACACACAAAGAAAGATATGTCTAGTTTCAGTTTTAAGAAGGAAAATAGTATTTTCAAAGCACAGATGTTTGTTTGAGCCTTTTACATGACTTCAAAACCAGGTCTTAACGGAGTTTTGATCAAGCAGCATTTTTAGATCGTAATAGTGGTATTTTAAAGTGTAAAGAGTACCTGAAACCATACTTGAGTAAAAGTACTGTATAAAGTACTTCGTTACAAGTGACAAGTCACCAATTCCAAGAAGACTTGAGTAAAACTTGTGAAGTATCCAATATTTAAAGAACTTGAGTATTTTACTCATACTGAATTTAGGCTAGTAAAAAAAACTGGAAATTAAGTTTAACACCTCAGTGTTTCAAAATGGCAGAACCAAAATGATTTTAAAAAGAACAAAAAGTCAGTTTGTCGGTCAAATTCAAATTTGCAATAAAGTGCAACTTTTCATGTGATTAAGCTCGTAAATAGCATCCAGTACCTTCAGCATCCTGCAGATGGCGATACTGCCTCGTTTGCCAAAGAAATTAACCGTTGTAGATGCTGAATTGAAGAGTAAAGTAGCAAGTAAAGTAGCATTTACTCAGGTACTTTGCACCACTGGTTTTTCCCCAACTGTTGCATGAACAAACTGGCAAAAACAAGGCACAGAAACATAAAATCCAGATTGCCAGACGATTTGCGACGTTGATGAACAAACCACCGGGCGCAAAATGTCAGCCGAAGTGACGTGCCAACATCTGGACTTTCTATCTCTCGACATTTCCGCGAAAACACTCGCCCTAAACAAACATGCATGTACAAGACCTGCACATGAATGAATCTGAATATGAAGTTGAATTAGTGATGTGATGCTGAAGGCCACTCACCGGAACCACACGCGCCCCGCTGGATGAAGAGCACCGGCGGCTGCTGGAGACTCTGCGCCCGGTTGCTGATCCGCTTCAGCTCGCAGATGTTTCGGTAGGACACTCCATCACTGCCACATACCGGGTCGCTGGTCTTACACACGCAGACGCCGCTTTTCCCTCGTCTCCGGACGGTGGAGGAGAAGCTCACGCCTCCGTTCACCGAGCACTCCAAACTTTCCCCACACACCGGGTCGCCCAGCTTCCCCACGCCGCCGCAAGCCTCGCCTTCCCCGGACGCGCACACCAGGCAGCAGTCGCAGTGGTCCATCACCTCACCCGTCGGACAGTCGTTCTGCATGGCCGGACACATGGACTTGTCACAGGGACTCGGGCAGCCGCCGACCGCGTAGCGTTTACTCAGACGCGCATCCCCGTGCAGCGACTTTACGAGGAGAAAGACGCAAAAAAGCGCGACCCAACTCATATCAGCCACGTTGTCCAAATGTCAAAAGCAAAGTAAAGTTACGAGCGGTCGGATTTAAGCATGAAACGAGAACTAACGGGCTGCAGAGATCGAGCCGTCTGGACGAAGCGATCACAGTGCGCGATTCTGCCAGCGCAGCGTTTATAAAAGCGCGCAGGATTCCACGCGCACACTTCAGCGCAATGACAACAAGCGCTGTGATTGGTCGAGGCGAGAGAAACCTCCTTGATCCGAATTGCAGGGCAAAGAGTTATGCGAAAGTTAGTCAAACTTAGCTACACTTGATATGAGAGTATTTTATACATATTATGTTAACTTATGACATTCACTGTTACTTTGTTTCATTGTGATTCTAATTTATGGCATTCATTGCGGGAAGCAATTTAAGAATTTCATTGTACTGTATATGGAACTGTACAAATGACAATTAAAGCTTAGAACTTTGAACTAAATGCTAATAAAATGTAATACAAAAATATATAAATAATGGAAAAAATATATACACACACATTCAGCAGCGACTATGGAGATTATCATGATTCAGAATAACTTATATTTACATTAACGGATTTAATTGGCTATACAGTAACACAATCTAAAGATGATACTTGCACACACACAGTGTCATTAAGATGTCCATATATATTCTTAATTAAACTATTATAATTTAGTTATATAGAACAGTCACACAATTACTAAGATTAAAAACTAAAAGGTAGTATTTAAAAATATATATGGTGCTATAATTTGCTCTTTGAAAAAAGTATGCCACATTTTTGTGGCAACACAGATTGCGGTGTTCATGGAAGAGAACGACTCCAGGAATTTTTCTGACACTATAAAGCATCGTACCACTTTTTTTTTTTTTTTTTTTTACAATGTTTCTCGGATTGTAGAATCATGTCTTTAAAACTGGTCTGATGTTGATTTTTTCAATGAGTGGCATAATAAATCTAAAGGAAACAGATAATAGACGTTTTTACGGACCAGAACCACGGGCTGTTTAAAATTTATAGTATCTTTACGAGGGATTTGGTTATGGAAGATGTCCCCAGCTTGAGAATTATGAGGGGTTGTTATGAAAGTCTGAGAGTTCTAAACTTAAAAAAGAATGATCCTCAAAGAGATTTCACTTTAAATTAAACTGAGATCATGACTACAAAGAAAAAAAAACCCCAGTTTTTCAATATGGCCACTAGGGACTCTATTGACACTGCTCTGCATTTAACAACCCACGTTGCAATAATTTAACAATATTTCTACCCACTTTGGTAGGATATTCATTAGATCTTCAGGATTTTCCAAACTGAGAACTTCGTGGTGACATCTGTCTCTTCACAGCTACTGTGACGTCAGATAATTGTAACAGATAAATAGTATTTATATTAAAAAAAAAGAAAAGAAAAAAAACCTACCTTATTTTTCGCCGTATAAGACCCACCGGCATAAGACGCACCCAATTTTAAAGGAGGAAAATCTAGAAAAAAAAGATTCTGAACCACATACTGTAGTAAAATATTTTACATCAACTGTGTGCTGTTACGATCTCCTATGTTGGTGATCGCTCGTTTATTTGTGTATGTTTGTTGGCTAAGGAAACCGGGAATCAGATGTTCGTGACGTCACCGCGCTCCGCCAGCAGGGAGAGACGTGTGCGCCGCAATCAGCTGCGTTTAGAGGAGCCGGATGCAACGCGCGCTCTCCCTCGCAAAGTTAAAATAGTCCGTAACCCTGTGTATTGTGTGTTCCGTGGATTTGGCGTGAGTGTTTCACAGACTGTTCAATGTAATTCCGCCGTGGTTTTCCCGCAATCGTGTTTTTGGGTTAGTGTATTGTCGATCGCGTCGCGTGTTTGTTGGACGTAAAGTGTGCCTGCTTTTATCCAACTTTTGGAGTTGATCCTCCTGTTTCCTCCATTCTCTTATCATTTTCTCAGTTGGAGGTGGCCCGAAGTGTCTCTCCGCTGCTCTGTTTCCATGCTCCTTAGCAAATTTGATTACTGCCAGCTTGAAAGGAACTTTTAGACATCTTACAAAGGATGACCCCACATTAGTACCGTAATAATAGTGAGTAACACTGCCCTTACATTAGTAATAATAGCCAGTAACACTGCCCTCACTAATAATAGCGAGTAAAACTGCCCTCACATTAATAATTATAGCGAGTAAAACTGCCCTCACATTAATAATAGCGAGTAAAAACTGCCCTCAAATTAATAATAACAGAGTAAAAACTGCCCTCAAATTAATAACAGTGAGTAACACTGCTCTCACATTAATAATAATAGCGAGTAAAACTGCCCTCACATTAGTAATAATAGCGAGTAAAAACTACCCTCACATGGTATTTGCCACATGACAAATGAGAAAAAGGCAAAGTCAAGAACAACACTTCATGTTTGAATTGCCTAATACATAATTACCACTATAAATATGTATCAAAGCGACATGTGCAACATTAGACTTATGCTGCAACTTTTAATGTCCAACAGGAGGCAACAGAGTCTACCATCATTACAAAACAGTGTTGACCTTGTGATGACCTTTTTAGGGAAGGGGGGGCGCAAATAACATTTCATATATCTCAGTTATTAAATCCAAACTTGGTTTATTGCTTTATAATAAATAATAAAAACAGGATTAAACTTGTTACAGCATAAAACAAACCAAAAACACCAAGAAAATGGGATTGTGAAACAAGAAAACAGGCACGTTTTGTGGATGGCTATTGCACTGCAGTGCAAACTGAAACATATGAGAAGCACTGTGTCATAGTAGTCATACTCAAGTCTGAACAACAAAATCAACAACACACATGCATAGTCTCACTTACCTGGACAGCCAAACCGCTGCTCTTTTACATTAGGAAACCCAGAGAATTATTAAATAACGTGTGGATTTCATCCACTGCTGTTTTGTGAAGCAAAACCTAAATTTTGTTGCGGAAACCGACTCACCCATTTGATGTGTAATATATTCGAAAGGAAAAAAAAAACCAAGGTACACGAACCGTCAGTGAAGCAAACCCTAGTTTAGATCACATTACCAGTACACAAAGATCAACATATGATCACTATAAAGAACACTAAAAACAGAAAATGTCTTGTAAAAGTGAAGGATTACCAAATAAAATAACATTATTTTCTCACACAAGCACAAAGAGCCTCTTCCCAACTATAGTTAGTACAAAACGCGTTTAGTCACCGGTGATATGAATCTCTGCTGTCTGATGACATTCTGTTCATTAAATCTCTCAAGGAGGAATTACGTAAAGGTACATTAAGGGGTCTTTGGTGTGTGTTTTCTGTAGTAGTGTCCGCACTTATGAACATGGCTGGTGATTATGTGACTCAACCAGCAGGTTAGTTTCTAACAACCTCGAACTCTTACAACAACAACCATCACTTTCCACCTGCAGACACTAAAAAAGAAAGTATTTTTCGAGTTAGTGGCAAAAGTGTCAGACCTCACTGACAGGAAGATCCGCGTTTTCCAGATCGAGCGGAGACGAAGGAGCGTCGCACTCTCCAAAGCTGCTGCGTCGTCGCCATGGTGATTCGTGAGTCACTTGGAGAGGCGGGTCTCTTGCAGTGACAGGCGGGCTTGGGGGCGGGGCAGGGGGAGGAGGCTCATGAAGTGCTCGCTGTCCCAAGCCAGCCCTCGGGGGACCATGGCTTTCTGGGAAGGCTGGCATTGCAGGGCTGGGCGTCCAGGGGATGGTGTTGCCCGTGTGCTGGCGGTAGAAACAGGCATTGCCAACAACGTGCTCCTGAAAAACAACGAGGGAAAATGAAGAGCAGAGCTTCACGGACTCCATGACTGACTGCGGGGTGAAGGATGCCGTTAGGCGCAATAGGCAAGCATTATGAAGACTGGAGAACGGTTAAGCATTGGGAGCTGTGAATTAGATCAGAGGAAGACTTCAGGAGAAGCGCTTAGCAGAAATCGCGCAGTACCGGAGATCAGAGCGGCACAGCAGCGGATCAGAAGGGTTAGTATTCAGACAGCCCGGCTATCATCGCTCGTACTGGAAGAAAAGAACATGAAAGATTATGAACCTCCGCCTATTTACAGAAAGAGAGAGAGATAGAATGAGACAGACAGACAGGAGAGAGAAACATATACACGACATGTTTTTCTGAAAACAAGACCTAGTACCAAACAGAGGCTGTGAAATTGAAGATTGACCCCAAAAATAAGACCTAGTCAACATCAGACCCATAAGCGTCTTTTATCAAGAAAGATCTATTTTGCAGTGATGCATTAAAACTGTAGAGAATTTGCTCCATTATCACCCGGAAACCACAGACGGTTTCTTCTAGCCACACGTTGTCTTGGTTATTCTGTGCACAACATGTAAAAATGTTGCAGTATAGTGAAGATAAGCAACATTTCTTTGAATGAGGCCTTTCTGATTTTTTACACAATAAAAGTTACCATGGTTAAAAATGATCAAGAATAGTTTTAACCGCTAAACATAAAAAAAAATAAATAAATAAATAAAAAAAACATGAGCTTCCTCCAACAGTCTCTGTTTAAAAGTCAGCTCTTTGGTAGTAAAAGAAAAAAAACAAAAAGATTTTTAGGTAAAAAAAATTGTTCCACCAAGAAGAAAACATTGAAAAAAGACAGTAAAAATACAATCGTCGCAAAAACCCCTAAAAAACGTTTAAAAACCGCAAATATACGTCATATACCGTAAATAAAGAGAGAAATGTGACATGCTTCTTAAGTGTGGGTGACTGCAGTGGGCTGGCAGAGAGGCAAAGCGTGTGTTATCGATATTGACCGTTAGTTTCTATGAGGGAGACCCAGAGAAAAGCGTGGGGGAAAAAAAAAAAGTATCGTCGTTGGCAAAGTTAGCGGATCAGAAAGCGAAGTGAAGAAGATCACGCCATGTACGTGCGCATTTAGGCTTGAGCGACTCGTCTAAAGTGAAGCGGGGAGGAGGAAACGCGGGCGGAGCTCACATACGTGCTGCCTTGAATGACACGCGGTGTGTACCTCTGAATACAGGGGCTTGAATGCCTTCTGGCCTGACGTATCTGAAACAACAGTGCAAAGCTCTATTAGAGGAAGAAAGGAGGGAGAGACCGTGTCCCCAGAAAGGTTTTAGAAAGGCAACGCATACATTTCTCTGCCTTTTAGCAAATGGCACCTGAAAACAGACATGCTTGGTTAACTAAGGCGTTTCTAAGATGTTTGGAGATACATAACCATGTTACCGCATATTTCAGATTATATGGTGCATTTTAAGTCCAAAAAATTGATTGTGCGTCCACTATGTGTGACTAATATGCACTAATAGATGATTAATCCGGGGCTCCTTATAGTCCAAACATTAGATTGTAATCTGCATAATAATCCACACGACTAGTTCAACTGATTAGCCACACGAAACGACACAAAACGACACTAATACGATCCAATTGATGAAAATAAATGCTTTTTCTCAATGAAATGACATTAACACTTAACTGGGATTTAAGTGTCTAAAAGCCTTTGGGGACACATTTGTTGGGAGGGAAAAGAAAAGAGAAAGCGCATGAAAAGAACGGCCTTGAAACAAAGGCATTCTTTGTTTCGGAGTGAAGAAATACCAATCTTTAACCCAAACCACTGCAGTCAGGAAACTTACTCGCACCCCTCTACTCCTGCTTGTGTGCGCGTGCATGTACGCGTGAGAAAGAGAGCATCATGTTAAACATTTAGAGAGAAATAAAATAAAAACAAAAAGACATTTCCAAATCGATGGAAAAAAAAAAATAGGAGAGAAAAAAAAAAAAAAAAGCAGATCATCAACCACACATAATTTAGGCTTGACTCAATTCGTGGCCCACTGACTGGAAAGAAGAGTGACTAACTGTTTTAAACACAGGCCATATATGTGTGTGTGTGTGTGTGTGAGCACATACAGAGGCTGCGGACCGTCCGGGGCCCCTCTGAGCCACAATGGCTCCTGAAATAGCTTTGATCCAGCTGTGCATTTCCTCTGGACTATCGGCCTAAAAAAAAAGAATATAGATTTTTACACCTCGGATATATTAACAAAATCAAACGCTGCAAAACAAGCATTGCGGCTGAAAAATGATCAAGAATGTCACATGAAGTGAAATTTTAATTGTTTCATTAGTTGGCAATGCCCAAAACTATATTTAAACAATTCTTCATCTGTTTAGACTGTTTAATAAAATGGCCATGACAGACTTACGTGGTCGATTTGCTCACCTGCACAAAAAATGTTCTGGAAGTTGTGACGACTTCAAACAGGTTGTCTCGCATCATTATTTCACTACCAAGGAGAAAAGTATTTGTATTATATTTGTGATTTTGGGATATGATAATAAAGACAACTTTGTACTTCAAATCCTTAACATAAAAAAATAAACTTTCTTTTTTTTTTTTTTACCTGTGTTTACACTCTTGAACCTTATGAACATCCTTGAGGAGAATCATTCGCAGAGGCTCCTTCTCCTGAAAAAAGGTGGAATTATTTTTAGCACTGACACAAAAAGGCAACTCTAATAACTCACATAACAATGTAGGTTTAAATGTTATAATGTAATGTAAATATTTAATAACACATGTGATGTTGATGGCTTGTATATGTAAAACATGACTTTTTTAAGTATAGTTTTAAACAATTACAGCTTTTATTATTACTACGTACAAGCAAAGATATTCTCTTTAGACTAAAAGGTACAAAACAAATAACGGTTAGCCATCACAAAAAATACATGAAGTTATGAAACGTACTAGATCAGACTTGAAGTAGCTCATGGAGTTCTGCTCCAGAACGAAATATCTCCGTTTCCAGTTCTTCATCTAAAAAAAAAAAAAAACATTACCTTTATTTGATTCTCCACTCGAGGTCCTCGAACTAATCAAATCAATGTATTCTTGCTTAAAAATAAAATGTACATATATAGAGAAAGGAAACTAAACAAAGCTTGGTTTCCAGTGAAGAAAATCCAGTACGTTTTATTTAACAACTTGAAATCGAGACCTAACTCAAACTTACCAAAGCCCCCTGTTTGACACAATATCCAGATTTAATAGAAGTCTGATCCTGCACTCTTGAGTGCAAATATGGAGGCTGGTTCGGAGTCTTCCGCAGGCTCACCTTCTCTCCACCGACACCGTGGCCTACTTCCCCCTCCAGCTGAGTGAACGAAATCAAACAGAATAAAGCACACGACACGGACCAATAAACGACTCCACAATGAAGTGAAATAAATGTTGAAATAATGTTTTAATAAGCAAGAATACCTGTGTTTGTGTGACTACAGCCACTCCTGCTATAATCTCAGTCTTGTATGGGACTTGTTTCTTGTTGCCGTTGGAAGCCAAACTTTGGCTCTCTGAGTGAACGGCATCAGTGGATTTAGGAACCTGAAAAAAATAAATAAGCAGAAACAATCAGTGATGGAAGAACAGAAAACAGATGTATAGATTTCAGGAAAAAATAATATAAAAGATAGAAGAGTTTGGTAGGAGTTCTCTATTCCAGTACAATATTTTAATTGTTTTTTATAAAAGCAGGTAGTGTGGTAGAAGGATGTGAGTGAGTTTTCACTGCAGATTGTTCGTCCTCAGATTCCTTCTGATGTTTTAAAAGAAATATTACACATTCCGAAACATTTTGTATGTTTTTATTGTTAGATCAAGTTTTAAACTAAATAAGACTAATAAGCTTACTATGCAAACATGTATTAATATACATGTTTAACAATTATCCAGCTTGGATAATGATCTGCCGCTGCCGATTTAGCGCTTTTTCATCATATTCATCATGGGCGCAGGAGCGAAGCTGAGAGCCGGAAGCGTGGGTAGTATCGATACTTTTGGGTCACAGTATTGTATTGTTTCAGATTTTTTTGTTCGATAATAATCAGTTTAAGTGATGACCTAAGGTAAGGAATTGTACATTTGGTAGAAATAAAAACACATCAAAATACAAGATGACCATGACTAGTCAAAAACAAGGGATAAACAAACAGACGATTCAAACACTGAAGAGGCCGAATCAGTTTTATTGTGCCGCCTTTAGTCCTTCAACCCACAAACAGCTACCAGAAGAAGCCCTTCCTGCCACTGCTTATGGAAGTATGGCACTAATGATACGAAGAAGAAAAAATAAAAGAAGAGGCGTCCGTGTGTGTGGTGTGTGTGTTTGTGTGTATTCTGAAGAGGTGATGACTCAGAGGTGAAGGTCGTTCAAACAATACAACTTCCCATTAGTCAGCCAAATGCGTCGCAAAGGGAAAAAGCTGCTGGGATGACAAACGCGGAGCTCAAGTAGGACAGGGTTTTCGTGGAGAAACTTCCTGAGTGGATGTTGTGATTAACGTTTACTCCCAGATTCAAACAACAACTGACTATTGTCCTGTCGAACTCTTCAAGTTCTCACAATTGAGACGTTCTGGAATGATGAGTTTGCTTGGTACAGTCACCAATCAAAATATTAGAATTGTTTCATATTATTCAAAAAGGTTCATTTCACATTCCTTATAATAACCATTTTCTTCCCCATATATTAACTTACCATCAATCTGCAAATATAAGCTGTTAAAAAGCATGTTCAAACCTTTTCTGTGTGTGACTGATATTTTATTTTAGGAACTTTTACATCTTACTCTATATGAGCTTGCAAACTTACAGTGATTTTTGTAGCGTTGTTGAGTGCGTTGACCCAATCGACTAGATCCTGCTGATCATTAGCCTGCAGAAAATACTTCCTCATTCCTGCATTGATTACTGCAAAAACAGACAAGTGCATTTTCACTTTACAACTCAATCAAACCCAAGAACTTGTTAAAAAAAAAACATGAAATTATATTAAATGGATATACAGTATATTGAAATATCTGATAAGTAGATATCTCTATTAAGGATCAACAAGAACTAGATGTATAAATTATTATATTTATATGCCACTGCATTACATTTTTTTTTATCTAGACTTACATTTTCTAACAGTATTTTCTTCAGTGACCATTGGACGAGTGAATGCCAGACTTCACTGCGACACAAAACACGGTATTGTGCTTGTGTGTGTGTGTGTGTGTGTGTGTGTGTGTGTGTGTGTGTAACGTGCGTCGTCCTGCCTTGTACCACCAAGAGTTTCCCCTTCTGCTTAGTTGCATCATTTGGTGTTCTCACATCATTCACTTGTCTTGTGCACACAGTGTTTCTTTTCTGAGCCTGTCGCTGTCTCTCTCCATCTACATTTAAAATCAACAAGCTTCCATCTAAACCAACATTTCCTGATTCCAATTTCTAACCGTGTATTAACCCTGTAGCAGCACAGCAGTGTAGACGCATAATAAGGTTAGAAAAAGTCTTCTTGAATAGCATTAACATCCTTAAGACAAATAAGTCCCTTAATAAGACAACTTAAGTATTAACATAAATAAGAAAAATGTAAACGTCAACATATCAGCTAAGTAACGAAAATACATTTGCACAGAATTAAAACTCTAGTCTGAAGCTTACTAAATTGTAAAAAAAAATCCATGATTTATAACTGAATAATGAGAAGCATAAGAGAGAAACTCTTACCGAAGCAGTATTCTGCCTTTGGTCTCAGTTTAGTGGCATCACTGACCTGAGAAAGGTTAATAGAATAATGAATGAAAAAGGGTAACTTAATTATTTGACATATAAATTCACATTTAACAAATCTAACATGCAAAAGCCTAAAAAGCAAAACGAACTAGCCAACTAGTACAGTGGATAATACGAAGACTCTATCATTGACAAAAACAGTTTTAATTAAATAGTTTGGTGGTCATGATGAAACCATCTACAGTTTATTGCAGTTTAACATGTACAAAATAAAAAACTTATTTTCTGCATTTTAAACTCAAGTTTTCCAGAAGCTACTCCCAAAATTCCAAGCAAGTCATACGTCTAAAGTCTTCAGCCTGACGGAAAGGTTAGAAAAAGCAAAACGTAAATGGCCAAGACACTGTCAGGCTGCCAGAATCGAGCAGCTGCAGTCGTGTCTGTGAGAGAAGACCGAGTGAAGGAAAGAGCTTTAAAGGAACCAGAAAGATCATTTTTGTACTTACCTTGGATATGTAGGCAAGACTCAGAGAACCCACATGTTTGGCACCTTGAGGTAAATTCTACAAAGAACCAAAAACAACGTTTTAGAAATAAAATCAGACGAGTTGACTTTAGCTGAGCCTACAGGTGTTACCTGAGGGTTGTCCATGTACCAGACCAGACTTCCCTGCTGCGAGTCCACAATGAAGTAGCGCCGCAGGAACTTGCCACTGTTCTCTACATCCTCGATGTCCAGGAAACCGCAGATGCGGTTCTGCCGGTCCACGTAAGGCATGTCCCACGTTCTTCACACTATTCATTCCCCCTCTCTGACATTGGGAACTAAAGAGAAAGAGTACAAAAGTCAGACATAAGCAAACACAGGCATGAATTAAAGACTTTCTATACAGTAGCTGTGTTACAAAAAGGCCTTTTGAAAAAGAATCATAGTGGCAATGAGAATTTATCAAAGCGTATAAAGCAAAACTTTTTCTTTTGATTGACAAGTTCCAAATCACCTTTAAATGTTCATTTCATGTAAGTATGACTTAAATAGTCAAGTAAGAAATCAAGACAGATCAATAGTCAAGTCAAACATCACCCTGTATTCTCTCTTGGCCTTTAAGTGTAAAGTACAGGACAGAATTGCCCACTTAAATCACAGAAAAAAAAAATTTGTAAATGAAAAATGTTTATTTTGCTAAGACTTTGATACCTCATAGTTCACATTTAACTCTGCATCATGGAAGCTGAACATTATCAGTCGTTTCTTCATGTTTACTAGCCAAATGTGGCATTACGGTAGATCTTGATTTGGTATTCTGTATTTTTTGCATCATATTGACCACTTTCTTGTACAGTCAGTTTTTGATCATATTGTAAAGCAGTAAATAAAAAGTATAACATTGAGCAAGGGAGGGGAATTTTGGTCAAAATGTCAAATAACGACTTTTCACATTTTTGATACGGAACGTGTATATATGATATTCGTTTTTATTTCGACCTTTACAGTGACCTTGACGACGCTGTTTTTATTTGTTGTACCGCAACCTGAGTTGGGTAAATATTACATTCAAAAAACACTGATGCACTCTAAACTTTTCAATGTTCATCAACAATTTATTATAACAATACGCAAAAAATGAAAGGTTTCATTTTTCAAACAAGTCATAGCAAGAGTCCCCGACACAGGAAAACACACACAACCCCAACAATCAATTTTAGGCAATACACACACAATACATTGTTTAACAAATCCTAAATAAATATAAGAGCCACCACGGTAATAGCACAAGCGTGTGTCACACTACGGACGACTATGAAAGAAGACAAGGCTTGTTGTGTCATCGCTCAGCCGATGAACAATGACCACAACTCACTCGGCCAATTAGCATCAAGCGCTGTTTGGCCCCGCCCTGAGTTCCAAAGCACAGAATCAGCCTTGTTTTCTGGAATGCATGAGGTTCAAGGAGAATCGCAGGCCAATATTCTCAACAGTAAACTGTACGGCAAGCTAGAATTGACCCCCCCCCTCCCCCCCCCCACACACACACACTACAAAATTAATTTTGCAGTCATCATCAAATCGTCCTCCAGCTGCTCTTTTCATAACACACCACCTCGGATTTATTTTATTGTAGAGTCAGTCTCCACAACATGTTCCATCATGTTTAGAATTCTTCCTGCGCACTAACTGCATTAACAGATGTAGACAATGAACAACTGCACTTCTTATCTGTAGATCGTGCGCACACACGGAGCAAAATGTGGAAATGGCACACACGGTGTTTTTATTTGAGGTATTTCATGTGAACAAACACAGGCAGATTGAAAGAATCGTCTCTTAAGCACAAACGGACACGACTACATACGCGCGTTTGAATCCCTCAGTAGACAATAAATCTGCAGCTTTATTGACCTGAACTGATGTTAGGTTAAAGGTATTTTATCTATCCATCTACAGCACGTAGTGTAAAGCCGTGTTTGTGTGTGCATGACGGAAGACATCCTCTCTGTGACCTAATTCGTGCTTATCGTTATAAAACCAAAGCCTCATATAAACGTAATGCAGTTTGTGCAGAGACTTGTGCAGAAATGTGACACGTTTTTCTTGTTATGTTTAAGAGGTGATGGAAACTTGCTTGGTGCTTTCCCATCAAATTCAACATGTTTACGTATTGATATATATAATTTTTAAATTGAATAAGCACTACGGATAAAAAAATTACAGAAATAACAATGTAATATAATGTGAAACAATGGCTAATGAAACAAATGGCAGTTGTTTAGCTTGTTATTAAATGTTATTATATGGTGTAAAATGTTTTATTCTTCTAGCATTTTTACCCACTTTTGACAAGTGTTCTGAAGCTAATTCTTTTTTTTTATTCAACGTGGTGACTCTTATCAAAAACTCATGACATTATATAATTTAATTTTACAGACATTTTGTTCATTCAAATTTGGAATCAGATATTAAATCATAGTTTATTTTGAGTTACGGATAAGCCACAAGTGTCTATTAACCACTATTAAGCAGCAATGACAGGGTTCGAGAGTCTTTGTTATGATCTTTAGATGAGAGGTAACATTGTTTTCTGTAGCTGTTTATCATGAATCAATGTCGAAATCGCCCATTTCAATACAGAAGCGCATGAATTTATTATATTACACTGGAAATGTAATCATTCATTGAGTGTGTTTTTGTAGATCAGCTGTATAAGGCGATCTAATGTACAAAATAAGATAATCTAAATAATGTAGAAGACTTATATATACACGTATGAACAAATAAAGCCATCTGATACAATACATCACATATATGACACATCAAAATATATGTATAGTAAAAAAATGTGAACTTTCTGTCATACATACTTGACTTTCTATTTCTAATTGAAAAAACCTAAAACTCCAACACACACGTAAATGTTACACAGATAATGCAAAGGTTCATAATACATAGGGAAACATGAACATCAATGTATATGGAAAACTGCACAATAAAACAGAAGAGATGCGCTCATGATATGCTCAATATAAATAACCAGTGCGATGACAACAATGATGAGGTGTTGCGTAACAGATTCACAGTCACATGTACGTCGGTTTATCTGTGGTCAGTCTCTCAAAACCAATTCGGTACAAAAAAAAAAAAAGTACCAGCACATTACAGCTCTTCAGTGAGAAAGTCACATTAATTAGTGCACGCGGCTTAAACCAATTCTTATACATTTTTACATCCTTTTGTTTAACCTATACGTCCCATGTGTGGACGAAAACTTAATGTCGTAAAGTGAACGTGTGCTGTTTATTAACGAACAAATGGCAAAAACGAGCGAAGCAGCAGCGTCAGACTTGTAAACTATGTACACTGGTAAACTTACAACTAGGTTAATATGGTTAATTGATTTCTACGCAGTTAATTTTGAAAATAGAACTACATAATAATACATTGAATCCACCTGAAACTGTCCCAAGACCTGATCTTCACTGTCAGTTAGCAACGCTGCGCAAAAGACAAACCTCGCCCCGTCTCCATTTAAGCCCGCCTTTAACCCGCTCACAAACACCAATTCATGCTTTATTACAATTCGCGTTCACTCACGAACTCAATTGTGAGATTGTTGAGGTAGAAAACTCGGGTCTTTTCGAGAACTTACGCGGTAAATTGTCGACGAAAGTGCTCCGATTAGCCCATCTCCTGCTCGCGTTCTCGTCCACAAACTTCACCACTGTTTTCCTGCAGGAGCGGAAGTGGTTGCTGACGTCACCTTGCGAGATTGAACGCGTCAGATTTTAACTCCGGGTTTAATGTAATTTTTACTCTACATATAATGTTTAAATTATGCATAACTAAAACAAATTCATGATAATGATACATAAATAAAATTGTTTTTTTATTTGTATTTTCGCAATTTTGTTTCTCTCTGTTTACCGATAAACTCGCGTTTTACGTAGGCACGTTTTTATTACTTGCTTTTGACTTTCAAACCAGGAACTTACGTATAAATGTAGAAATTGCTCCGCTATCACAGATTAGGACACGCCATCTGTGCAAATTTACATCAGATTCTATCAGTCAATCAAAACAACAGAAGTTTCATTTACAACATGTGTCAGCTGGTGGCTTTCCACGCTTTTACAATCGGGAATTCTGCCAAACTGCAAACTTTTTTATTAGGTTCTTATTTTTTGACGTTGATTTTGACTTTACAACAAAAAGAACCAGTCTGAGTCTGAGACTCAAGCTCAGGTCAAGATATTTTGTACAAAAAGAATTGTGTGTCTTGCTCTGTGATTGGTTGGCCAGTAATCACTGGTTGAGTGCTTGGATTGGTTGGGAATGCTCTAGCTTCTAGTGACCCAAAGACAGAAGTGGTTACCAAAAGTGAATGGATTAATTTTATCAAAGTTGCTAATACTGCTCATCATTCTGCTGTAAAGGCCCAAGCCGTTTAGAAAGCACAAGTGGGTTAGTAAATTATGCTGTAAAACTAGTTTTAGTCAATGCGAAACACATTCTTTACAAGGGAAATTCAAACTTACTTTCTTGTACAACTTCCTTGATCAAACAAACAATTTTTTATATTGTCCAAAAAAAACCTAATTACAAGTTATTGGGGCAATTTATTGTATGTTCTCTCGTTGCTATCTCTTTTCTAATTCTATCTGTGGTTATCTGAAACATAAAGTAATTAATATTAAGAAAGTCAACGAAATTTGATCTTTTATAACACAGCTGTGTTTTTTTTTAATATATAGCTCTTATCACCAAGGCTCCAGGATTTTGTGGTGTAATAAGGAAAGTTGTTTTAAGATAGTTTTTCCTATAAAAGAGACGGCTGAATGTCAAAGCTCAAATGCAGCAAGAAGAAACAATGGAAGTTTTGACGGTCCTTGTATGTTTGCTTTTAACTGTCAAAGCCAGCCAAGGTAGGAATATAATTTTAGTAATAAGTCTTAATATAAGATATTACCATCTGTTATGGATTGTGTACCATGTATTTTATTGCATACACACAAATAAATAAAAATACTCTTTTTTTTTTTATGTTGTAGACCCTCAATACTGGACAACAGGTAACACATATGCAGAAATATTTTGCATGTAAAAATGTGCATAAACCAGTTGTGTAAATTAATATGCTGAATGGACCTCAATACTTGTTGTGTTTTTTGGCAATTCTCCTTAATTTAAGAGATAAGCATCATGTATTTTCATCATCAATCATGTATTTTATTGCAAATGCAAAGATTACTAAAAATACTGTTTTTATGTTCTAGACCCTCAATACTGGACAACAGGTAACACATATGTTGAAATATTTTGTATATAAAAATGTGTTTAGAACAGTGATTTAACTAAATGGTTTTAGAAGCCATTGCCAGTTTGTCGCGTTAATCAAGTTCAGATTATTTATAAAGCACTTTCACCAGTTGCTGATGGTACGTAAAAAGTAGCTGTAGGGCGCGAAGCCATTGTTGCGTTATTTTTGTTGTTTTGCGACATTTTGACTCTGGCTTTGAGCAGTGAGCAAGCAACCATTGAGACAGTGGCTAGGAAAATACAACTCTCCAACGGAAGGCGAAAGGAAAAATAGACCTATGATAAACCGACTCACTGGTGCCCGAGTCTTGGTACTGATGGTGTCTGTCTCCTAGCTGAAAGGCATTGAAGCGACTCCATCACAATAGCATTTACTAACTAATCTTCTAATATCTGTGCAGATTTTCTCTAGTTGTGCTGTCTTAAGGCCTAAGATAATTGCTATTCATCAGTTGGTTTCAAAAACAAAATTCAAATATTCCAGAAATATTTATAGAAATATTCCAGAAATCATGCAGGACAAACTGCGTAAATAAAGTAGTTCCTGTGTGTCCAATATAATATTTTTAAGTATGCATGTTTTAGATGCAAATGTGTGATGCTTAAATAATACCTACAGTTCCGTTTTTTAAATACAGTATTTGATTTGTTTATATATTGAACCGGAAGAGTTTGTCATATTTCCTGGTTTGAAACTAGAGATTTTTTCTTCCAGATTACAAATCATGCTGGAATAACTGCGGACGTCACCTTGGCACTTGTTCCTGCAGTAGTTCCTGTGACTACAATGGAGACTGTTGCTATGATTACTTCGGTGAGTTCTAACTCCGTCTTTTTCAGGAACACATCTTAGCTACATTTATCAAACGTGCAAATCATTTGTTTCCAATTATTCCTCAAAAAAATTATTCTACCTCATTGTTTCTACAGACTACTGTCCACTGCCGACGACTGAGTGGCCAGATTGGACAACAGGTTCACATTGGGTTATTTCTGCAGTAAGATATGCTTACACACTTTAATGTCTCCGTATTTTCTAGATTATCCATCCTGCAGGTATAACTGTGGAAGGCACTTGGGCGCCTGTTCCTGCTCCAGCTCCTGTGTTTACTATGGCAACTGTTGCCCAGACTTCAGCAGTAACGTTCCATTGTTAAGAAGTAATAATAATAATTTCCTTTTTTCACAATTCAAATGTGTTTTTTCTCTTCACACAGGTTACTGCGCAACTCCGGAAGCGACAACACCGGAGCCAGATACAGGTGCTTCAGTCTCGACTTATGTGGTAGTGATGACATTAATTGCATTAAGCAGTGCACAGGGATTAAAGTTTAAAAAAGTTGATGATGTGGTAGAGATTAAAACAAATACTGTACTGTATAGAAATATTTACCCATCAATTGATTTACATCTATTCATTTTCCATCATTTAATCAATTTCTTGGTCACGAGCTGGAGCCAATCAGAGCAACTATGGGCTTGAGGCGGGACACACCCTCTGGTGACTAACCAATCACAGAGAGGGACACACACACACACCTATAGTCAAACTTCCAAAGCCAATTCACCTGAAGCACATGTTTTTGAACTGTGGGAAGACACCAGAGACCTGGTGGAAACCCACACAAGCACAGGGAAAACATACAAACTATAAAATGAAGTCTGAAGAAAATGAACTTTTTTAAACTAGAATGTCTACAAAAGCTTTATTTATTAATATTATTATTATAAAATTCATTATTTATTTTTTGCTCTGTTTTAAAGCAGTTTTAAATACTTTTAAAACGATGTCTATTTTGCAGAGAGGCCTCAACTGTATGATTGTACTTTTTTATATTAATAATTTATTTTCCTTACTACATGTCCAGGAACGCATCCACAGTGTGGAGGACATTTGTACAGCTCGGGGATGTTTTCAAGTCCCAACTATCCAAGTTATTACCATGATGATGCGTATTGTGTCTGGTATCTCTCAGCTCAGCAGGGACTGAGGATCTTTCTGTCATTTGTTAACATACAGTAAGTGCTTATATTGTTTTATCAGATATTTAGTTATTAGAAATCATGTAAGGCAAAAATGTAAATATGTTAAATACATATAAAATTTAAAAATGTTAAATAAGAGCTGTTTTTTTTGCTTGTTTGTAAACCCTCCTGTTATGTTCGTTTCAATAATGAGGAATATCAATAATGTTTGCGGGTCAGTTTGACCCGGGGGTCTTTTATTATGCATATATGTGTCCGAAACCAAAAAGTTCCCCAAAACAGTGTGTGTGTGTGTGTGTGTGTGTGTGTGTGTGTGTGTGTGAGAGAGGCTGAGACAGCTGCGTTATGTCTCATTGTTGCAAATAAACAAATAGAATTTGATATTTCTGACACTTTTTAGCTTCTATTTTGTCTGGAGGGTCAAATTAACTCAAACATTATCATTGTAACAAAAACATTTGGCGGGGGTTACAAATATGTAATTTGAACCATTAATTGTTTATATGTAGATTACACAACTAAGAACAGCAGGAAAAATTTCCATTTTTTTAAAGTGGAAAAAAATACTTAAAGTTAAAAAAAAAAAAAAAAAAAAAATATATATATATATATATATATATATATATATATATATATATATATATATATATATATATATATATATATATAAAATTGTTTTTTTTTTTACTTTTAACACCGGTCAATTTGACCCCAACAGTATCTTTGTAATATAAACAGGAAGCATGGTGTTACAAACATGTGAACTGCATCATTATATTTTTAAATGATGAATAAACCAAATAATAAATCTCTTTTCAGGGGAAGTTTAATAGTAAGAAGTTTAAAAGAAAAATAATACTTTTTAAAATATTTTTAAAATATTTTAAACTTTGAAAATGCTGTTAATGCAGTACCGATTTTAGCCTTTTGATTGCGGTGTCCTTCAGTGGCTTATCAAATTCTCTTTTTCTTTATCAAATGTTATTGCTTCCCCTCCATTAAATCCTCAACTCACAATCAAATACATATTATTTCAGGCTAGAGAACTGCTGTGGCTGTGACTACGTCTCTGTATTTGACGGCTCTTCCACTGGTTCTCGACCACTAGGCAGGGTCTGTTTTAATGACAGCAGCCCGACCTTCCACTCCACTTCACGATACCTGACGGTTCTCTTCAGAAGTGACAGCTCTATTGTCAGCAAAGGCTTTAAGGCCTTTTTCACAAGCTCCCTAACTCCGGAGGAAGGTAAAAAAAACTTCTCTCCAAAACTTCAATCTTATCTTAAACTTGAAATTGAGCATCACAGTTGTAGACATTCATCACAAAAATGATTTTTAATAAGCGTAAATAACCATTTGCTTTTCAGGACGTGTGAACTGTTCCTCGGACACCATGATCATTGTGATTTAATCGTCTTACCTGGATTCACTTGGATTAAGTGCAAGCGATCTTTATGTGGATGACAACCTTTGTCGACCCACCAACAGCAGTTCTGAAGTTGTGTTCAGCTTCCCTCTCGATGCATGTGGAACCACCAAAAACGTGAGACGCTGGTGCAGTTTACACAGAAATCATCATAAATCATTTAATTATTTTCACATCTATTATGTAATGATTAAAAATAACCACTACAGACACTTATAGGCAGAGGTGTAAAGAGTACCTGAAAACCATACAGTACTTCAGTATAAGTGCGGATACCTTACTGTAAAAATTACTCCAAAACAAGTCACCAATTCCAAGAACACTTAAAGTAAAAGTCATAAAGTATCCATTTTGAAAAGAACTATTTTACTCATACTGAGGTTAAACTAAAATGTGAGAAGAAACAAAATCTTTATAAGATTTTAGTCCCTAACATAGAAATTAAATGTAACACCTAAATGTTTCAAAATTGCAGAACAAAACAGATGAAAAAGGATAAAAAGTCAGTCTCTGTCAAACTGAACTGTGAAAAAAGGGCAACCGCTTATTCAGGTGATTTAGCTCATAAATAGCATCCAGTACCTTCAGCATCCTGCAGATGGATATATCACCTCGTCCAAGCAAAAGACGCATACTTGTCGCACACAATCACAATGTAACGAGTAACAGTAAATGTCTCATTTAACTGTAGTGAAGTAAAGAGTACATATACTCAATCACTAATGTAGTCAAGTAGTGAGTAAAAGTTGCTTATATTTTTGACATTCAGCATAAATACAAAGTTGTCAAAAAATCAAAGTCCAATTACTCAAGTACTTCACACCACTGTTTATTGGAAGTAAATATTAATATAAGATAAAAACTATATAAATATTTGGGCTGTCAAATGATTATTTTTTTAACTAGTTAATTACACTTGTCTGACCAAATTAATCGCAATTAAATGACTGAAGCTTGTAATGTGAATATTGAGGTGTACTATGTAAATTATTGTAAACTCAACACAAAATAAACACTAGTTTAAATACTGTAAAATATTTTAGTATAATTTTTTCTCAATTTGCAATGTATTGTCTTTGTTTTTTTAACCCGAGGTCGAGTCACACTTTTAATTAATGCTGTTAAAAATAATTGACTTAAGCACTTAAAATTAATTGAGTGCATTAACGCGTTAACTTTGACAGCACTAATAAATATTAAATATATATTTTTTAAACTACTGTAAAAGCATTTTTTTCAAATACATGTAGCCGGCTAAACTTGACTTTCTTACTACTAGATGATGAATGGCTATGTGACTTACACCAACAACGTGCGAGCCTCTCTGTCTCAGTCGGGGGAGATCACCCGTCAGTCGCAGTTCCGAGTGCACGTGGGCTGTCGAATGGAGCCGGACACCATAGTCCAAATATTCTACAATGCCAAGGACAAAATCAACGCCAATATCACTGGAACCGGACGTTTCAACGCCAGCATAGCCTTCTACACGTCTAGCAGTTTCCTCAAGCCGGTCTTTGACTCGCCCTATGAAGTGAACCTCAACCAGGATGTGTATGTTCAGGTCAATCTGAACAGGCCTGATTCTTCTCTCCATCTCTTCCTGGACACTTGTGTGGCATCACCAGACGCCAATGACTTCAAGACCCGCTCCTATGACCTTATACGCTATGGGCAAGAATCGCTCCTCAGTTCCATAACAATTGAGCCTCGTTGAGAACTTCTAGTCCATAATTGTCTCATTTTCGATTTTTAGATGCTCCAAAGACAACACCATCATTTACAGCAACGGTCATCAGTACTATGCCCGGTTCAGTTTCAAGGCTTTTAAGTTCCTCCGGACGCATGCAAACGTGTATCTGCAGTGTCAGGTGATCATCTGTCCTGATAGTGACCGCAGCTCTCGATGTCGCCAGGGCTGTCGCTCACGCCGAAAGAGATCTCTCGACAACAAATACCACGAAAAGACGGTGACACTGGGCCCAGTCACGCTCAAAGGTCAGAGGTCTTTCTCGGTCCAAGAGACAAATGATTCACAGATGTTTAAGCAGCAGGAAAAAATGGCTGTATCTACACATTGAGAAAACACACATTTAGCACATTGTTTTTAGTAATCTGTTAGGAATAAAAAATACTAAATGTTTTATTAGGGCTTCAATCCCATAAGGGGCGCAACCAAGTTAGCATTGTCTAGAATCCGTTTGAATTCTGTCACTTTTTTTCCCAGACAGGATATTGCGTGCACCATTCTGTTTCTTAAAATGTGAATTGTACATTCACAATCATTTTTAATCACAATCATTTAATTAGTATCTGAGATAACGGCTTAAGACTGCCCACTGCTCCTGGTGTGTAACTTCACTAGATTAGGTTAAAAGCACAATTTTGATACGGTCCCTAGTGGCCATGTTGACAAACTCGCACTTCAAAACTTGGAAAGAAATAAAATTAAAAAGTGTATATATATATAACCCTATCTATCTATTTATATATTGCTATACCCTATCTATATATATGTGCAGTATAGTACATATAATAATAAGGGAGGAACACATGCACACTACACCATTTTCCCAGAATATATTCCATTCATACTATATTAAAAATACAGTACATACATTTTAAACATTTATTTTATTAAGACAAATTTGATAATGTGGTGTACTTTTTTATTTTTGAATCAAATTTTTTATCTTGCATGTTTTATTGATTTGACTAATAATAGTTTGGCTGTTTTCACAAACAGGAACAGTGGAAGATTCTGAAGGTGAACAAAATGGCACAGAATGATTTCCCTTATCTGCAGCCGGTTTCCACGTCACATTACTGCTCTTCTCACCCCTAATTCTGCCATATTCTCTCGTCTTATTAAAAGTTCCGCAGCATCAGTTGTAACAAGTAAATTATTTATTTGTCTAAATCTATAAATGTGTGTGAAATTCCAGGACTAAGGATTCCAGGACACGTCACGTCTGGTTTATTGACATTCAACATCAAATTCACCACACTATACAATACTTGGCTGATAATTTAGTTAGTTATGCAGACAGGCATATGATTTAATCGGAGCACAACTGACTTTTCAAAGAGATTACAATGATCATCTACAGCATGGCACTGATGGTAGCAACGAGAGAAAACGCACGAGTATTTCTGCACAACACTGCTTTAAAAATTCAACGTCTGCGACCATATGAGACGGATCAAATCTCGGTCACTACAGTGAATTCCAACTTCAAACATCCTTACTGGACAGAAAATACTACACTTCTCACTGCTAAACTTGAACTACAGTAATTTGTTGTTATACAGGTTTGTCATGATTGTTGGTTTATAAAATGGAAACAAAATGTGGTGTTCTCCACCAAGAGGCAACTCATGATTTGAAACAAAAGAACCATTTCCTTAAAAAACAGAAACAAAATGGAATTTTAAATATGAAAAACAGGTTAAAAGAATCAACTAGACAAAGCAAGTTCTGAAGGAATTGGATTGGAAAGCTGAAGGCTAACAATCAAATTCACCCAATCGCCAGCTGTTGCTGCGGAGACGGTTGCTATGGTGACAGAATACTATCATTTGCTAGTGTCGCTCCATAAACAGCCATGTAAAAAGAACAAAAGATGAATTAAGAAAAGAAAGGAAAGTACAGAAATGATGATGAGTGTTTGGGTGATTAATGATGCTTGTAAGGCATCACAAAGACAGATTTAAAAACAATGAAAGGTATGGTGGAATTAAAAATTATGATTATAAAATTTCAAAAATAAGACAAGTGGGTCTCCTAATTAAACTTAAAACATGTATGTGTATCATGATAGTGTGTTTATACTGAACAACAAGCCAAAACATTTTGCCTTTTTATGTGCCTAAGTCCAAAAAATAGAATAAAAATAAAAAGTTAAATAACTCAGGCACTGATTACTGAAGTCTGGCACATCTGAACTCAAAGAGTTGAGGCAATATTCGTTTTCGGAATGACTGATGGGTGAGATCTAGCATTATTAGGAGTAGTTTTCTGGACAAGATTCAAAAGTTTGTCAAATTGCATTCACAAAACTCGAAGGCAGAAAAGGAATCAAAGTCGCGAGGTGACCAAACCTGCCCAATCAGTGTAAGTGGGCGGGTCAATTCAATGTCATCGGCTCCTCCTCAATCTCACCTACACCGCCCTTTTAATTCACAACCCGTTTTCTACCACTTAACTCAATTTTTGGGTCATGTATGCTACTTTCTGATTGGAGTTGTCCAATTATTATTTATCGTCGAACCAACAAAAACGAACTTGCAAAAACTATCCGACAAATCTTTTAAATTGTGTCTGGAAATATTTATCCATACACTACAAGTCATCCTTTCCAAGAATTTCCAAATCTGAAAAGGCCTACAACAAAACGCTGTTTGCTTTTATCAGCATCGCATGCCAAAGACATTAAAAAAAAAAAAATGTAAAAAAAAAAAAAATAATATATATATATAATAAAAAGATCAGTTACTACAGTTGACCTGTTAAATCCATGATTATGATATAAATAGTGACCTCGGGTGACAAAATATGGTGCGCATGATTCTATTTGTGCTGCCCTCGGGCAAAGTGACAGGCAAAGTCATAGCTGTTCCTACACCGGTGTCCACATATGTTGCACTGGAAAGGGTTCTCGTAACCATGACAACCCATGTGAATGGTATACAGGATGTTGTCGGGAAAGTAGATGTGACAGTGGGGGCAATGGTGCAGCGTCTGGGGATCCTGCAGCGGGGTGGGTGTCCCAGGCTGGCTGTTGGTGCCACTGGGAGTGCTGGTTCTTTCACTGCAGGGTCCCACTCCAGGACTACAGCCACTGTGAGGTGCTGGTCTGGGGTCAGAGGTGATGGGAGAGGAAGCCTGGGCGATACTGACCGACACGGCAGCGGGGGCCGTCACAGGCTGCTGGACGAGGAACGTGGGCTTTTCATCGGGTAAAGACTCGGCTCCTGGAGACACGGGGGCTCCCTGTGGGTCGGGTGGGATGCTGGCGAGTTGTCCAGCCAACGTGGAGAGCTGGTTCAACGGGTTGTCCAACACCATGTCCTGGTTCTCCCTGGAGCAACCTCCAGTCTGTGGATCCTTCGCCAGACCGTTGAAGGTCTCCTGATGGAGGTGGACGGGAAGTTCTGCTCCATAGTCGGGCAGGTGCTGCTCAGAGGTGGGCTTCTGCAACACCATGGGAGGAGGGCTGTAGTTTAAGAGCAGTCGGCGACCGTAACTTATGGAGTTTCCTCTCTTCTGCAGAACGCTGAGCATCTTTCTGTGGGAGAGAGCGGAACGTGCGCCCTTCATCGGCAAGAGTTTGTGTCGTCTGCGTCGGTGATGGGAGAGGTTACTGCGATCACTGCAGCGGAAGGAGCACAGCTCGCACTTGTAGGGCTTCTCGCCCGTGTGAGAGCGCATGTGAGCCTCCAGGTGGCGCTCGTAAGCGGAGGCAAACGGACACAGGTGACATCGGTGTGGCTTTTCACCTGTAGGGCAGAGAGCAACTTTGTGAATCTCGATGAAAACAAATGCAGTGGTACCTCGACTTACGAATGTCTCTACTAACAAAGGTTTCGAGTTACGAAGTGCGTCTGGGAAAATATTGTCTCAAAATATTGTTACAAAATTGTTTCACGATACGACAGGCCAAATATTGCAGCAACAAGATTAATAATAATAATAATACATTCAATTTTATTTTTGTGGCGCCTTTCGAGACCCTCAAGGACACCTTACAGGAGGACACACAACATTCACACGCATTGGTATTCCACCAATTGCACGGGAGATTAAACAAGTCTTTTCTAACCGCTAACATGCAGTGAGATGAGTTTCGTGAAACTCATGAAACATGCGAGAGTCCAGACGTTTGAAAACAGTTATTTAATTTTCACGCACGTCAGAAAACAAACAAAAAAAAAAAACACTGGAGTGTTACAGATCTTGCTTCCGAAATGCAAAAAAAGTTGGTCTTGTTCCTGAATGGCGCTTTCCTCAAGAACGCAGGCTGAACTTATTATCTGGAAGAACAGTCTCTACTTATGGAGACTCTACTTGCGTCTCTACTTACGGAATTTTCACCTTATGAAGTTTTGTAAGCAGAGACATAAACATCGCTTTAAGGAACACGTGTCACTTTATCTGACCTTATACTTGGTTGCACCTTTTGCACAAAATGTACATAACCACATATTCTGTTTTTTGCACTGAACTTATTTGATTTATTTATTGCTTGTATATACTTTGGTTGATTCATTTTCTTTCTTACCAATGGATCTCAATGCATGTACGGCACAGTAAGAATTTGATTGTGCAGAACAACCTGCACACTTGACAATAAAATGCTTTGACTTTGACACTGTATGTGAATATAATTTCTCCGCTGAGGTACCTGTGTGGATGCGGATGTGCTCGATCAGTCGGGCAGTGCCCCTGGTGGCATAGTTGCAATAGCGGCACTTGAGTTTTCCATCATACGTTCTCTCGAAACCATCCACCAACATTCCTGAGCTGTCTTCCAAAGAAATGTCCACAGCGGGGTGTTCCAGGCCATTCTGACTGAGCTCTAAACGAAGAATAAAACAGAACGTCACTCAGATTTCAGCAGCTAGGAAAGATTTTTGGAGCATGATATTTCAACTGCAAGGGACAATACATGTTCTCCAACCTTTATTGGAGAGAAACACATTTATAAGTATAACACATTAAGTAAAATGAAAACAATAAAAAAAACGAGAAGACAACACATGGTGATGTTTTTTGGTGTATTACAGTGCAAGAATAGTATTTCATGTTAAACACAATTTAGATTAATTTCTTTATCCTTTATTCATATGTTTTTTGTTATTAGTCAAATTAAATGTACAGTATGCATGTATCCCCATGTAGCCTTGAGAAATCATTCTAATAGTTCTAGCACTTAATAACAATAATAATCATCATCGTCGTAATTTTACCAAGTAGCAGTGACACGTTAGGATATTTCGGAGAATAACCCCACAACAAATTGTGTGTGTGTGTGTGTCTGTCTGTGTGTGAGAGAGTGTGGATGAGTGTGAGGGAGCGAATGAGCGTGAGGAGTGGATGATTGAATGAGTGTGAAAGAGTGAACAAGAGTGAATAAGTGTGACAGAGTGAGCGTGAGAGCGAGAGAGATTCATTGATTGTTTTTCATTACCTCCTTGCAGATTTTCAGACTCTTTCACTCCGATAACGGACCCAGATATCATGTTGACATGCTGGGTCTGCTGACTCAGGTACTCCTGAAAGTCCTTCACAAAATCCAGGGCCTCTGGCTTCTCTTCGCCCATTGAAAGATCTTCTCGGTTCTCCGCCGCGCTCCCGAACTCTAGTAACCACAATCAAATCGACCAATCGAGGTTAACACTCCAGAGTTTAGAAACAATTACACAACAACAGCGATCTACTCAATGGCAACGAATAGAACGAGCAATGTGAAGTATTTTCTAAAAAAACCCGAGATCGCGGTAACACGTTGGATTGTTATACCGTCGCCGAAGTAACGGACGTTGCTACGACAGTCAATGAAACATGGTGATGTTCAGTTGCCAAGAAACGTGCCAACACAACAAAAAAAACAAGAATTACCTTTTTCCACGCGTGTCAGAAAACCGGTGTTCACTCGGAAACGTTGAACGTGAAGACCGATTCGCCCTTTACAGATTTATTAAAACAAGCTGACAAAATAAAGCTCCATAGTGATGCTGTGTCGCTAATGTCAGCACAGAGCGTCGCTCGGTGAAATAGATGTTCCACATCGGTGTTCTGGTAAAGACGATGGGCAGACGCTACTAAAACATTCCCCGTCGTAATCGGGGGAACGAAAAGCAAAATGTTTTGGAAGTCAAAATTATGCGGAATGACTTCAAAACAAAAGAGGAATCTATAAGGTGAAAGTTCAACCTAGCGGTGCCCCTCCTAAATAGCTCCGTGTAGTTTCGGTGAGAGAGAATCTTTAGTTCCCACCTTTAGGTACAGTAAATTACCGTGCGCTTTATTTATATTTATATTTATTAATGGTTCTCAATAGTGATTGTTTTTCATTTGTTATGTTTTTTACAACAAGGTTTTCATCGTCGGTGAAAAGAGTAGCAACAAATTGTCATTATTAGCCTTTTGAACGAAATCCAGGATTTAAAATTGGCCAAAGCTGATTGATCAAATATATGCTTTAGTCTCATCTTAAATTCTTAATGGTACAGTATTTAGTAAAATAAGTGAGTGACGTCACCCAGGTTAGTCATGACAGGAAGTGATGATGCACCGGCGTAATAACGACAATAAGAGCAGGGTCGTTTTCATTTGTCAACGTGTCTAGGCATCAAGTAATTAACACCAAACGACCAAATGCGTCTACTAATAGAAGTAAAGTGAGTGAGTTTGTATTTATGGACTGTATCGAAATTGTGCTCTGCATTTAACCATCCAGCAAAAAAAGGAAAGTGAGGTGAGCCAGTCAGACAAACACACATACACGGTCTAAAAGCATAAAATGCACACAAACGAATAGAACTGTTAACATTTTATTAAAAAACGTGATATTACTATGTAATAAAACATATGAATAATTTACAAATAATTTGTCAAATAACGAGACAATGGACACCAGAGGGCGATCTTTCCCGCGACTGATTCAGGCCTTAAAGTATTAGTCTTTTTCTTATCTTTTCAGGTCTCTTATTTTTTTTGGTTGAGGGTCAACACTACCTGAATAGCTGTTTTTTTTTAAATTAAGATAGATTTTTTTAATCAACGCAGCCTGTGATTTAAAAGCAACTTTTGGATTGTACTGCATTCATTTTGTTTTCAGTAGAGTAAATATTTTGAACTCTAGTATAATTTTAAGCAAATCAAACTGCAATCATACTAATAAAACATGGTTTACATACAGTATATTACATTTTTTGACATAATGAACTGATCTGGTGTTATGATGTGTGAATTGCTATTTATTTATGGTTGTGTTTGTTCACTATAATGTGTGCAGTGTTTTATGGTTATGTTTGCTGTATTTCATTCATTCACACACACATTCATTTTTTTTCAGTGAATAATTATAAATGACTTTGTCCAATAAAAAGTTGCAAATTCTACATCTAAATTACAGTTGATATTATATCAAGTGATTATAGATACAGACGGAATCGGACAGAAAGTTGAATCCAAACTCAGACAGTTCAGTAAAGATGCTGTTCAAAAGTTCAATCCAAAGTCTTGTATTTAAAATATAAATTGTGTTTTTTTTTTTAATCTAAATGATTTTATTCTGTGAATAAAATCACAATTGTCTAATTTTAAACTTTTTTCACACGTTTGGCGTATGAAACCAAGAAGATTTTCAACGCTTTTTCAATGATGACGATTGTACATACAGTTATATGCAGTATTACTTTTTCAAATCAAAGAGAGAGAGAGAGAGAGAGAGAGAGAGAGAGAGAGAGAGAGAGAGAGAGAGAGAGAGAGAGAGAGAGAGAAGGTTTTGCAGCCTTATCATTTTAATTTTTCTGGCTTTTATCAGAAAAGGAAAATGAACGTATAATTGCCATATTCAAATGTCATAATCAATTTGATGAGTACTTGAGCAAATTGCATTCCTTTAAATAGCAGGATTGGGTCATTCATGTTTCATCGAGTTTAATATTTAACCAGAGGGGAAGTTAGCCACAGATCGCATTTCCTCATTTGTGTCAGAGTGGAAGGGAAACCATTGAGCGAGGGTGTGACAAACGAGCAGCTTGAGCGAGAGCTTTGTGTTCTTCTCACACTCTTCTGTGTCGTAATGAGTGTAACTCTATTCACACCATTCATTCATGCCTGTGATCGTGGTTCGGATGTCCAGTGTTCCTGCCTCTCGTTCTGTGTTTAACTGCCTCATTATAGATATAGAATTTCTTTTGCATTAAAGTAGCTTCTTTTTTTATTTCTTCTTTTTTTTTTATTATAGCAAGAAACGTCTGTAATTCTGTTTTCACATCACTGTTTTATATCCATTTGCTTTTTGATATTATATTGATCCTTTTTTTTTTTATAAAATACAAACTAATATGCTCAAATTTTTAAACAGGCTTTTAAGCTCAGTTTTCCCCGTGGCCACGAGGTGGCGCAGTGTGTTTAGCTATTCCACCGCGTGAATCCGAAAAGCCAGTTATTGTTTAATTTGAACATCTGTTTAACTCTTTCATTCAACATGTGTTTATTTTTTTGCTAGTTTGTGCACAGTATAGCGTCAAATGATTGTAAAAATACGCCAGAAAGCTCGCAACAGCAGAGTTTTTAATATACATAACATATCAAAGTCAACGCATATCAGACTTCAAACAATTACTGTAACCTACCGTACAGTTTGTCTCTGTGTTTTTACAGCGGAAAACAACGTAAACTGATCCAGGAGCAGGTACAACAACCCGACCTTGTGAGGTTGAACTACGACCCCTGAAGCAGTCAATTACAACACTTCCTAATGGCCTGTCCACACTAATGTTATTTTATAGCAATTTAATTATGCTCAGGTTTCCAGTGAAGCTCCTTCCCTTTAAATAATTTAAGCAGAATGACAGTAATTTGTCATTTGAAAAAGATTAATTGTGGTTTCAAGTGGGCTTTTTTCATTAACGCCATTGTTTTGAAGTCAGGACGCCATGGAACACGTGACGTGTTTATCACAATATTTCTGTTCCGTTTCCAATCAGCTAATCAATACGTTTAGCCAACACGAGAATACGGATATTTTTAATAGTTAACCTTTTGACCTCTTTATGAAGATTCCACATGATGAACATGTCCTTAACCAAACACACCAGCAATAATAAAATATTAATTGAATAGAAAATATTTTAATGAACTTGTCCAACAAGCATTCACTAAATTAGACGAGTTCTTGGTGACATCATCAAATATGACTATACAAAATGTAAACAAAAGACGTGGCCAAAATAGTAAACGCAAAGGAAAAAAAATGTAAACAAAGCACAAGACACACTCACATTCTTCACTAATACACAATTAATACGATGTATAGTCATTAGTTCTAACTCATCGCATGAAACAGTGATTCCATACGCTGGTCTGACGTCACTTCTTCGCTTCCTTTTTAATCTCCCATTTGTTAAGCGTCTGAATCGCCTCCGTCTACACCTGCTGGAGGGTCCGTCAGTCCCAGTCGCCCTAATTCCCGTTTAAAAGTCTTTGAATGAGCGGCCCCCATCTTCTCCAGAGCGCTTGATTTATGTGCTGTTTGTGGTTTTATAGAAGGCGAAACAATTCATTTTCTCCTGAAAAGGAATTGGGTATTAATTTGAAGAAGGCCCCTGAGCACTTTTTAAGACCCCAATCATACGCCGAAGTCATTTAAAGGCTGCTGTGGACATTAGGCCCTAAAGAAAGGCTTTTAATCCTGCCTGAAGAGTGGAGCTATAGAAACGGCTGCCCGACGCCGAATCATTACCGCTAAAGGGTGAAGCTGGATTTATTCTTCACGCCCCCGAGACTATTTATTTCTGGAGAGACCCTCTTGCGCACCCCCCACCACGGTGAGACACGGGGCGTGTGCGGAGGCAGAGAAAGGAAAAGAAATGGGATAAAGGAAGTACATATTAAGCTTTTCATTTTCCTGCCACTTAATTTCCTCGTGGCCGCCTGTGTAATGAATGTAATTGCTACCTTTGATGAGAACACTATTATCTGAATCACACTTTAAATGGGCAAACAAGGCCCCTCCCCTCACACACACCCCCTCCGATGAAAACGGGTATGAGATCTCTAATTATGCGGCAGAACAAGTGGTTTTTCTCAAAGCCGTGGCGTCGGGCACGATTGCCAGAGAGCCGCCCTGGTTACGTTGGCACAAAGGCTCAGATCAGCGGCGATACACACGCCACACACAAAGATGGCCGCTCTTATCATTAATTTCCTGCACAAACCGATGAATGCTTAATACAGGAAATTCTCATTTAGTTGAATGCCGGCTCTCGTTTGGGCTAATCTCCGTGACTGGGAAATGTGTTTTTGCAAAATCGAATAATATGGAATAATAGGAATGCGTGGATACAAAAAAGGAAATTAAATGGTAAACTTTCTTATTGTGACAAATAAAAAAAAAAGTTGTTGTTAATATCAACACAAACACACGCAGTGTATTGTAAAGTGTGTATAAATACATTTGGTATATACATTGTATTTATATTTACCTGTGTGTGTATGTGTGTGTGTGTGTGTGTGTGTCTATATATACATATATATATATTTTATATTTATTATTGGTGCGGCTTATAACCTGGTGTGTTTTCTAGTTCAAATAAGACATTATTTGTTTCTAAGCAGCAAATGTTCAACATTTTATCACAATAAGCAGGAGATTTAAAAAAAATCTTCTTCTTCTTACATTTATATCACGTAAGTAAGACTTTATTCCACCACAAGAGAATAAAAATGCCAAAAGACCACAATTCCTTGACTAAAACCGAATATTACAATTCCATCTCAAATCTAAAAGCAGAAATATAGTCAAGTGTTAAACGACACTTTGTATAAAAACAAACAACTGAATGTAATAAGGCTGTAAAAGTGAAAAACACTGGCTTATTTGTGCATGTGCCGCTTGATTCATCTTTTTTTGTATGACAATCTGATGCTGAAACAGACAGTTCAGTTATTCATGAAGATTTATCTCCGCACATCTCGGGATGCGCACGCGGTGAACGGCTCCTTAATAAAAGTGTCGGTGGGCCCTACAGATGACGTGACTTTACGAGGCGACGCACGATAAAGCCGCTGTCACCTTATGAAGTCTGAACGCACCCGTATTACAGATCAGGACGTCACCGCCTCAGCACTTTGGCCACATTGAGATGCATAAAACCAGAAAGCAGCGTCACAGCTGACAAATCACACAATTATTCTTAAATGGCTGGCGTTTTGAAGAATATGCAAAGCCATTTGGTGCCTTAAACGTGAGTTATTATTCTTCAAAGCAAGCTATACTTAAAAGATAAAGTGATAATCAATTCCTCCGACTATGATGCCACGCTCGGGGCCAGAGGGAAAAACTACTGATCACTTCTATTGGTCTGCAAATGACGGTACTTACGGGATGACAGATGGGTGACAGGAGCACCATGTGCCTTCCCGGGGTTTATAATGGCAGAACAGGCTCGGCGCTCCGGCCCGCTCGGGCGATGAAGAAGCGGCCCAGTATTAGTGGCATTTTAGCTGTATTTATTTGAAGATCTCTCCACCAAAACCATAGGCGCTAATAAAGAAGATGCTGTAATAGCTTTTGACTGGGTCCAGTCGCTCTGGATGGGGAATGAACTGTCCTTTGCTGAATTATTGTGGCCAAATGCCATTTGTACAGCTTGAAAAGTGGAGGCATTTATCCTGACTGCCACGGCTCGGCCGTAGCTCATAGTCCGGAATGATATCTCCCAACACACAGTTGCCCCAATACTCGCATTTCATGCTCGGAGCTGAAAGGGAACTAATGGATGGCACTATCTGAAGGCAGATAATTTAGAGCAACTACTGTCAAGTCTTTAAAACACATGGCCAGCAGAGAGACAGTCCTGTGCTAGATAGACAGACAGACAGACAGACAGACAGATAGTGATAGATAATTGGAAGGATGGTAGGATTGAGGGATGGACAGACAGATGGATGGACAGAGGGAGAGAGAGATAGAGACAGACAGACAGACAGAGAGACAGACAAACAAAGAGACATATGGATGGATGGATGGATTGATGGATGATTGGATGGACGGACGGACGGACGGACGGACGGATGGATGGATGGATAGATAGATTGTTCAAAAGGATGAATAGAAGCATGGATGAAGAGAGGGAGAGAACGGGAAATGAGAGAGTTGGACGGATGGATGGATGGTAGATAGATGGATGGATGGATGGATAGATAGATAGATAAAGAATTAGTTAAATTTAAAGTAAAACATGTACATCTACTGTTCCTTTTCAATGGGAGTTTGTAAGTTACTTTGTGCACAAATATCTAATTTTTGTAATGGCATTTCCGCAGAGCAAAAGAAAAGAGCTGATCTGAGCAGAGAAGTCGGGTTATCAAGTTGTAGAGAAGAATAATCCAATAGAGTATTGATTATTGATGAAAGCTGATCATGAGCGTAATTATAGCCAGTTGATCTCTGTTTCTGAATCATTGTTTCACTAAAAAGGTGATTATCGGTCCAACGCCAAAGATCTTTCAGTCACGGCCGATTAACTCTCTTGGGTTTCTGATTCCTCAACACAACCTAACCTTACTTTTGAAAAGTAAAACAGTCGTGCTTTCTGTTTTATGCACAATTCAAAGAGTCTAAATTGTTCTACTTTTGTGGAAAACATGTTTTATTTGCACGGCTTAGTGCTGCGAGGAAGCACTCCATTACTCCTCTGTCCAGTTTGAATGAAAAGCCCATTTAGCATTATTTACCTTTCAAGCGCACTGCTCGTGTCCACCACCCTGGGCTCGTTAGTCACCGTACGAGTGGCCATAATGGGAGGGAGGAATGACCTTTGACCTCCCAGACCTCTTATCGATCTTGCGCTTTGTGCAGCTGGGCCTTTCTGATTCAATGCATTGAAGGGGGTTTTTGAGCATGACACGCACTGTACCACACCGATGTACAGTTATCAATAATCGTTATTAGCACGCCATCAGCAGTCCAATAGTTAAGACTGGAGGAGCAGGAAAGACTTTTAATAGATAAACTTGGCAGGGATATTGTTTCAATTATTCAATTGAAAAATGTTTCAAATAGTGCTCGTATATCCTGTTTCGTCCTTTTTATAGAAGAGTTGATGGAAATGATTACATAATTTCAATATATTGTTTGTATGTGTATGTATGTACGTACGTATGTATGTATGTACATAGATGGAATTAATTTAAATAAAATAAATGAGATGTAATGAAATAGAGCATGAGTCGAGTTGTGGAATCATAGCTCTGTTACAGTATATATACATATATATATATATATATACATATATATATATATATATATATATATATATATACATAACATTTTATATATTAATATAATTCATATAAAAAACTAAACTTTCCACTTGCACTTTCTTTTCATTTCCCTTTTGCACTATTTTTTAAAGGCTTTTTTTTATCCCATCACACAAATGCATTTTTCCACCATATTCTTTGTCTTTATACCGACTGCAAACCTATGAAGAAATTACTTTGTGATTTTTTTTTCTTTTCCTTCCCTTCATAAAAAAAAAGTCCACATGGGGCATAAAGGAACCGAATGTAAGTATGTAATAGTTTTGTATAAATAATCAAATGACAACATGGTTGCAACAGCGCCTGGGGACTGTAAAACAATATGTAACCAATTTTAGCTATTAAAGTGAAATGGAGAGCAAAATATATAAGAGATTGAAGGAAAGGTTTCATTCGGAGCAAGGGAATAAGACTTTTTATGGCCGAGTAGGAAGAATAGCCATGGCCATTGAGAACAAATAGAAACCTGGAATGTAAATGTAAACAATTTAAAGGGAAAAAAATGTGCAGTGCATAAAATCAATATGTCGATAATTGGCTCACTTTTCATGTACGTGAAGGTGGGTGGCTGTTCTCCCGAAGCACAGATTTGATTTGCACTTATGTTTTCACCAATAATCAATGTTTAAATTTGGCTGGAAAACAAATCAGACCTCGGTGCCCTACACAAACAAAGAACGAAAACTAAAATGACAGGAATGACATGAAAAGACAAACACGAGGAACTATGACCGCTAAATTCACCTTTAATGAAACACACTATGCGCATGCACTAAGTGTGTGCGTAAGCATTGCTCTTACTCTTTTCAATGGCGTTTTTAAAGGCCTTAATGGACTAAATGAGAGAGAGAGAAAGAAAGAAAGAAAGAAATAGGAAGAGAACAGCATCTAAATTTGTTTGCCATTGATTTGTGGTCCGTGAAAGGCTCTGATATTTATGGTGGAAAATGCCCCTCTGCCCCCAGGACTCTGGTACAAATCAGATCTAAGATTCAGTATGACCGTTGTGAAAAATGATGATGTGAGGTGAATAAAAAGAGTCTTATCACAAATAGATTTGTGTGGTGACACTAACAAGTCCTTTTAATCTTTCAAAGTAGCCTTCTTTTCTGCTCTCAATCCCATTATATTTTTCTATTACAGAGTGCAACTGTAGGCTTTATTTCTCCACTTTTAATTTCTAGTTCAAGATCTCTCGGGATGTCAGTTCTAAGTACTTTTCTATAGAAGCCCATTCTGTTTTTTCCTCTTACATAGCCCTCTTATTGCTCTCTTTGAGCGGTGGCAGTAGCTGCTTAATTATGTAGGGAGGCAGGAGATCTTTATTCTCTGCGTCCATGCTGATAGCATCTCATTCACTCTCGGTGTTTGAGATTTAGATTTTATCTTGACAGGCTGCCAGACAAATGGAGGTCATCCTGCTCCTCCACTGAGAATCTGTACTTGTTCTGGACAATCACACCTTTAATTTAACAGAGATTATGCTAATGTTCTGACAAAAAAAAGATGCTTGTTTAAAGGCTAAAAATGATCTTAATAATGTTGTCAGAATGTATGTCTGCATAGAAACTCATTATATTTACATACATACAATCTTGAAATAACAGTACCAATATGCACAATGACCTTTATCATAATAATTATAAAAATGATTAGTTTTCCTTAAAAATGTTTTCATTTTAGGATTTTATTAAGGTAATCTTATTTTTTTATTGTAAGCTATATGATCATGACAAATAAAAGTGTAATACATGACTTTGCTTTATTACTGTACTGCAATCTGTATCTTTGATTAATGACTTTGTTTACCCGAAGATAAATTCTTAGTTTTTAAGCTGAATTTACCGCTCCAGATTAAACTCAACTTAATTATAATAATAAAATCTAAATATTAAAAGCAGCCGTACATCATGCATTCGTGCAATTTCTGCTTTTAAGCAAAATTCTTTTTTTCAGTGCTTCTATTTGAATATCACGACAATTAAAGGTGTTATAAATTACTTGCTTTAATGACTGTAATCCGTTTCTTTGATTAATCCAGCGCATTACCTGCCTTTGTGTTTCATTTGAGGTGAGTTGCTATGGCCACAGTTACACTCAGAAGTGGCTCGGAGAGACTATACTCGTCATCTCTCCAGCGAGCGGCGGGCAATAATCAGCTCATTAAAGACCCCGGCCCCCTCCGTCCCCACCCTCGTCTCATCTAAATAACAAATACCAACCTCTCTCCAGCTCCGTGCTGCCTTTTTCCTCTCTCCTCCTTTTATGTCTCAATGTCATAGAAATGTATTTTTATCTCTATATCTACAATCGGGCCAGTAAGTGGGGAAAGAAAAGGAAAGTAAAAAGTGGGCTTGTCAGAAGTGTTAGGGAAGAGTGTGAAAGTAGCCGATTTTCTTAATACATCCCCCGGGAGCAGATAAGTCTATCAATCTGTTAGATTGGAAAGCCATTAGGTGCCCTGGTTTATGCGTCTCAAGCTGTTAAAGCAGAGCAGATTGATTGTTGAGCCTTTGATGGGATATGCTGATCTAATCTCACTGTGCTTCAGTTTGCAATAAATTACACAATTCATTTCCCCCCATTTAGGGGAAGAAAATGACACCTCCAGGCACGCCAGGCCTGTCTGAGCGAAACAGCACACAGAAGCTGTTTTATGGCGCCATTTAGCCAGCAAGCTTCCAGCTAACCAGACCAACTGTCTCTCGCTTTCTTTCTTTCTTTCCTTCTCCTTCTCTCTATTCGTCTTTCTCCCCCACCCACGCACGCATGTGAAAAATCGAAGAATAATCAAGGTGTATGTTTAGAAAATTTATTGTTATAATTTACACCCGTAATCCCCTCCATTTTCTCCAGCCGGAATGACATAGATCATCATCTGAAAAGGTGGAAAATGGATAGCAGTTTAAAATTTATCGGTCTTTGATTCTCAATTATGGGTGTTTATGACTTCATCCGTCTTCAGCCACCTCAACCTTTTCCATTATGGTGGAATATTATTTGTACGGAATCCATTAAATTCACAAGGCAGGACTCTAATGGCGAGGCTGCGGCGCTTTGCAGGGGAAAAAGTTTTTTTTGAAAGGTTAGCTTTAGCAAAAGCGCTGCTGTTATGACACCAGAAATTGCTATATTGATGGGCTTCCTCGGGGCTGGGACATTTAGGCCATTTGTAACAGGCTCCATATCTCTATTTTCCTTCAGACGCTGATGAGAAACCAACGCTGGGCCTTTCCTCTATATAGCACTGTAATGGCACGGTCAGACCGCTTGGCCCAAGAACACTAGCACCATAGGCCACAGAGGGCATCACCTGTCCGTCTGGATGTGTGTATGTTCCGAAGATGATCCAGGTTGACAAATATCAGAAAGATTGGGCTCTGAGATCTTGGTTGTTCTGAGGAAGACATTAAATCATAGAATTTGTGTTATTTGGATTTAGAAAGCTGAACCTATGACAAGAAGGATAAAGCAAAAAGAACGATAAAAAGTTTGTGTTGAAGTCCCATGAACTTAATGAGACATAAAAATTCTTTATTCATACACCTTGGGAATTTCTCATTTGTTCCATATCTCAACAACCTTTGATTTCGACAACAAATTTGAATACATTGAAAAAACATTGAACAATGATGATCAGGAGACATTATAAATGACTAATTTACAGAAAGCTGGGAAATCAAAAGAGATATTACCGGAGTATGAGATTTTTCTTGATTCAGATTTCATATTGCGTTTTGACAAAATGTCAAGCTGTTTTTCGACCTCTAAGTGACATTGAAATTCACCTGCTTTGGTCCTCACACAGGCATAAAAAGCAGCTCTCTGGTACCTGACTAATCACGTTGTAACTCAGATCCTCAGCCAATCAATAGCTTTACCATCCCAATTAAGGTGAGGCAGGTCAGGGTCAGACTGCACTTGGTCCTTTACTGGACTTTAACTTAAATCCCTTGTTTAAATCCTCTGTGTGTGTTACAGTCGGACAAGCGTCCTGACCTTCAGGCTTTAATGTGTCGTTGCAAGTGCAAGACATTAATGCACTGGGGGAGAGTGGTGGCTATTTTGTAGAACTCAGTTAAATTCTGGAGTTTAAACAGGATGTGGGTTTATTTTGTCTGTTTGGCAGGGTGGGCATTTATATATTTCGTTGGGCCACATGAGAAAAAGGAAATAGTGTAGGGCCGGACCAAAAGGCTCAATTCGTCCTTGCTTCCTCGTTTCTTTTTTGAATATTAATTGTATATAATGCAATATTGCTTTATAATGCAATACATGGCAATGAAAAATATTATTGATTATAAATATTGAGGCATTGATAAAATACTTCAAATGAAACAATGTGCTAACATAGGTCATTTTTAGTTTGTAAAGTTTAATTTTTCACGTGCCAATTACCTAAGGGTTATGGTTAGACATATAACCCTAAGTCAAGGCCGGTTTGGTCCACTGTAGAATCACGGTAAAACTAACTTTTCCTCTTTGAGGAAAATATTATCAACTTGACTAATATACAAGTATTTTAATGAAACTTTTTATAAAACTGAAAACATGCTTTTTCAAGACGTAACAACCATAAAAAACGCATGTCGCGACAAGGCTTAAGACCCACGATTTATTGTTTTGAAATGCCCCCCTCCTCCATTTTCCACTTTATGGTACTTTTCGATACTATATTCCTGTCTTTTATCACAATTTCGACCAGAAGAGAGAAACTCACAAGATATCAAAACAAAAATCTATATATAATACGTGAGCAATTACTGCGCGAAGTTAGCGGCGTCGGGTCATTGTCAGCGCGCCGAGCGCTTTCCCATCTCCCGAGGTCGTTAGACGATGATGGATGTAAACCTATAAAGTATCTAAACTGGACCTTTTAACAAACCATGAGCAATACTATCATTTCTTTAATAGAACCTGCTGACCGTGTCATTCCGTTGTGCCATTCGTCATTTTCCCGGTGAAATAATCAATAACTCTACGCTCTGAAATAAATAATCTGAAAGTCGGTGAACATTATATCTTCCCACAGGCAGAGAAGCACAAAGAGCCGAGACAAAGACAAATATGAAACACCTACACCTACCTTACACTTCAGAATAAAGGCATGCAACAAATGCTGAATGCATTATTAAACGTTTACACGAATACTCACATAGCCTTCACACACTTTCATATACAATACGGCAATATCAAATTATAAACATAATAAATATGGCATGTAGAAGGATATTCCTGCATTCGCGAAAGAACACAACAATATTAATTTTAAAATTAGACTATAGCGTCTTTAAATATTTTGGTTTTATCAAAGTTGGTATTGTAAAGTCATTTCTCAAAACAAAACAAAATTTAAATTAAGTAGTTCCTAATAAATCAGCCACTCAACACTGACAAATCAACACTGACATACTACAACCTTTTGAAAGCCTTAACATTTATATTAAATGGATTTCGTTTGGTAATAATAATGTATAATATCTAAACTAATTCTTAATGACTAAATATTCTGTGTAAAGTTTTAATAGCCAACTGGACAGCTCGATTTATTGCAAGAAAAAAAAACAAACGTCACAATATTGTAGTTCTGCACATTTAATGCAGTATTTATCAGTAAATAGTTCGTTACTATAAACGTTAAATAGCAGACTAACAAGGTTCAATCGACTGATAATTTGTTGGTTTTTGTTATAGTACTAAAATAAATATTTACAATCTGTTAATTACAGTATACAGTATACTGTATTTTGGAGCTTCTTGAAATATGTTGCGCTGCAGTAATTCAATATCGCCCCTAGAGGGTGCAATAACCTAGTTGAATGTGAGGTTTACCAGTCATTCGGATGGTAATTATCGAATTTAAAAGATCAGTTGTATATATTTATACCAAAACAGACGTTTTACTATAGACAAACAAAAGATAAACACAGCCGTTGCATCCATTTAAGGCGTGAGAAAGCAGTTTTGGGAGTCGTTGAATCCATCGGCAAAATCATATAGAAAAGTGTAAGTATTTTTTTTTCTAAAACGATAATTCGTAATAAAGTAATCGTATAAAATGTTGCGAATCTTACAAAGTAATGTTTTGTATATAACTATGAGACAACCCGCTGAGTTTTGTATCACTTGTGTTGAATTTTATTATTTGCGTTTTTCCACTTTTTAAACCGCATTATTCCCATAACCATATCAATCATAACCCTAACCCTAATTCTGCAACAAATTCTAAACAACAATTTACACTTCGACGTTTAACGCTTTTACATGACATTTTCAAAGTTATTCTATTTTCTAAAAATTTATTTTGTATAATTCAAGTCATAATTCTTGAAATCGAGACTTTGACCATATTTTTGCTCTTGCATTTTCCAAGTATCGTTTAAACGAAATTATTGTTCTTTCGCGATAATGGTTCGTTCTCGTTTGCCACCTAATTGGACTATATAAGACCAATAACAGACGAGAACTCTCGGCCCTCGACTCGGCAAGGCCCCTCCTCCCTCCAAACTCTTCACTTCCCATCTCTCCCTTCATCCCATTTGCTATTGTACGTGCCCAATCGCCGTATACTTTCTGCATTTAACTCGGGTGACATTTTTATTTCATCATTAGCATCTGGCGCCAGTCGGACGCGGTGAGCATCATTTTCACCTAGAACTCTCGGAAGATGATCTTCAAGATTAATATTGTTTATCTCGGCCCGTGTTTTCGTTCTTTCAAACATCAGTGCTAAACGACAGCGTTTGGGTTCCCGACTCTGGAAGACTTTACCCAGGACTTTCGAACTCTCGTTTTGAAACGAAAAAGACACCGTTCATTTTGAAGTTTTTGCTTTTCAACAAATATTTTCGACCGCAGAAGCCATCATGCCCGAAACGACCCAGGATACGTGCGCACCGGCAAAAGACTCTCCGTTTTTTATTAAGAATCTTTTAAATTCGGACACCAAGCCGTCCAAGCCCAAGCCGGTTTTGGCAGCTACTAAAGCGGGACTCGACGGCAGCTTTTCGCTTTCTCAGGTTGGAGAATTAAATTTTCCTCGCTTCGAGCTGCCGCCCCAGCGCTTCGCGTTACCGGCTTACCTTGAGCGCGCATCCGCATGGTGGTACCCGTACACACTCAGTGCGTCTGCGCATCTCCACAGGTCGGAAGGTAAGTTGCTCTGCTACAACATCTCCAAAAGGAACTGTTAAAATGCAGACAATGTGATGTAAACTGTATGTATCGTGTCATAAATAAAATATGAGGTGTAAAAAATATATAATAATTTATATTTCTTACTTATGAAGCAAATTGTCGATTGATGCTCGTTAATACTGATTTTGATGTCGGAATGCAGAATTGGCATGCTTAATTTACTATTAATTATTTAGTTTATTTATATATTGAAATTCTGACATAATGAGCGTCTGTATAAACGTGGCACCGAGAGAAATGCTAACTTCTGCTCTTCTCCAGCAGCGCAAAAAGCCAGGGACTCTTCTCCGACCACCGGAACCGACCGCGAGTCTCCCGACCTGGTGCTCAAATCAGACCCAGACGCCAAGGACGACGAAGACGAGAACAAGAGCGGAGACGAGATAGTCCTCGAGGAGAGCGACAGCGAAGATCGGAAGGAAGGCAGCGTGGAGGACTGGAAGAAAGCCGACGATGGTGCGGACAAGAAACCGTGTCGGAAAAAGAAAACCCGCACGGTGTTTTCGCGAAGTCAGGTGTTCCAGCTGGAGTCCACGTTTGACATGAAGCGCTACCTCAGCAGCTCCGAGCGCGCGGGCCTCGCCGCTTCCCTCCATCTCACCGAGACGCAGGTGAAAATCTGGTTCCAGAACCGCAGGAACAAGTGGAAACGACAGCTGGCCGCCGAGCTGGAGGCCGCAAATCTGAGCCACGCTGCGGCTCAAAGGATTGTCAGAGTACCTATTTTGTACCACGAGAACTCGGGCTCCGACAGCTCCAGTACAACGGGCAACGTGCCCGTAAGCCAACCGCTTCTTACTTTTCCTCATCCCGTTTACTACTCGCATCCGATCGTCACCTCCGTGCCGCTCCTCAGACCGGTTTGAGGGGGAAGATGCTTCAGATATTTTGTAGACTCGTAACTAAGACAGTTTTACAGAGACTTGAGTGAAGTGAGAAACTGAACCAAAACCCAAAGCTATTTTGTTTAAAACGAATTTAAGAAGTGAAATGTACAGACGCTGTATAGTTTGAGCCCCCGTTTGTTGCTTGAAAATATCCATACAACAACACAGAATGCAAACATTCAATCAATTACTACTTCATTTAGTCTTCATTTTAATATAATAATTATTATAGAAAGATAATAATCATCATTATTATTAATATTGTGATTTTCTTAAAAGGTCAGCTGTGAACACGATCATTTGCTCAAGTTTTTTGGGCTACAGTGTTTTATTAAAAAAATAAAAATAAAAGAATAAAATAAACAAAATTAAAGCATCAAGTACGAGCCATTCTGTGTATTGTGTACATTTTTAAGAAAATGATTTTGTTTTTAATTATTAAAACATAGACTTCATTCTTAACTAAAAGGCCACTATAACAGTTTGTTAGTCCGGCGTTTAATGGACAATCAAGGCTATATTTGACAATTTGACAATACAGTTAAGCAACGTATCTTTTATTTTTATTTTATTTTACTGGTGTATATGATTGTACAGAACAAATGCAAAATAAGGAAAAGGTGTCAAAGGTGTACAGTAATAACTTAATTCTTTTTTACACTGTATTGCTAAATTTTGTTGTGGAATAAACAGAGACTCTAAACGTCTATATGTCTTTTTTTGACTGATTTGACAGCTTGACCAAATTTGTTGAGACCTTAGAACGGAAGCTATAATGTTTTAATCTAACGTTTGGAAAATATTAGTACAACAAAGTGCAAGTTTCTGTTGCAAAGACATGACACAGGTCATGGTGAGCTACTCGATTTCATATAATATTAACATGAGAGACAAGACTGCTAAGTGCAGCTTAAATTGCTTGTAACATTCTGTTCAGTCAGTACTAATTTACAACAGATGAAAAAGCAACATCATTTTTAAAAATATAATTATCTGTAAAATTATTGATATAATTTTTATACGTCTTTGTTCAGAAATGTTGTTATAATTACTAGTTACTATCGAATGTTATGTTTATAATAGTTAATGATAAATAATTAACTGTTCTCTATCACTTATTAATATATTTACACAATCATAGAAGATTAAGATAAATCACACAGATTTGTTAAGAGTGTTAAGTAAGTTTTGTTCTTACATTAAATAGGAATACAACGTCAATATGTAATCAACGAAATGCATTAAACTGCTTTAAAGGGAAAAAAAAAACTATAATTTAGGTCAGTCAAACATACTCATCGACAATCACTGGTCTATTGCGCTCCACTGTAAAGTACAAATCACTCTGTGTGTAAGGTCTAAGCACTCAGCCAAGAGCACATTCAAATGCGACTCCCTAATAATCATAACTCCCATATTGACATAATATAATGCAAGCTCAGCACGAGCCCATTACAGTGAATTAATAGATCGCAAAGGCATTATTGCCTGTCGAGTATTGATCGGTAACGTCTGTAAAATATTGTTTCAAATCAAGGGCATTGTTAACAGTTCTTTTTTGTTGTTGGATTACTGATGACCTTGATCCCTGTCATAAAATGAAAATATCACTCGATAATTTCCATTTGACCATATCTTTATGTAAAGAAGGGGGTGGGAGTGAGTAAACATCTTCCATAATGTTCCAGTGTATGTGCGTGCGTGTGTGTGTGTGTGTGTGTGTGTGTGTGTACGCGCACGCGTGCGATGCGGAAGTGCAAGATAATTTTCTGTGGAATAGTATTTGATTGTTTCAAAGTTTGACGTCACACAAGTGCCCTGCCTTACTAGAAAAAAGCCACATTTTACAAGATGTGTAACAATTATGTGTGTGTGTGTGTGTGTGTGTGTGTGTGTGTGTGTGTGTGTGTGTGTGTGTGTGTGTGTACTGTACTTAAACTGTGTGTATCTAATTTCACATTTTGTATAATTTAATATAGTACTTAATTTTATATTATATTATGAAATATGCATATTTTTGCCCAGTTCTTATTGAAAAGCGAGATTGAAAGCGCGCTTGAAAGCGAGCATCCGATTTTCATCAAAGTTCTAAAGTGAAACATAGGTTGCGGAGCAGCCTCTGATTGAAACAGTTTAAATTTTAATTGTGTTTTTAATTTGACATATAGTTGCGGAGAGGAATGACACCACGACGCCGAGGGGCGGTCGATTCGCTTAATTTCTCCCTCAGGGATTGATGAGTATATCAGAGCAGTAGATTGGAAACCCATTAAGACTCAATGGTTAGGTTGTTAATTGGATCTTGATGAATAGGAGCCCTTGGTTGAACTATACTGATCCAATCTTCTTGACTTTCTGTTTTCCAATAAATTACCCAATTCATTTCCTAGCCGTAGATTACATAAATTGTACACCTCCAGGGCTCGAGCTTACCGCGTGCTTGCCTGACCCCCCCACTCCATCCCCGCCCCGCCTCTCTCTCTCTCTCTTTCTTTCCCTCTCCCTTTCTCTCCCACTGAAAAAAGACCAGCCTCGGAATCTTGAATGAAAATCGAAACATAATCAACGTTTATACTTAGAAAATTTATTGATATCATTTTCTCTGGTAATTTCCTTATCTTAAAGTTAGACGTGCCATATATCATCATACACGTGCAAAGGGACCTTTACTTAATATTTATCGAAACTTGATTTTCTGATCAAAAGCACCAATGACTTCATCTGTCTTTCTGCAGCCAAGCATTTTTTTTGCCGGAGTTCGATGGAGGTTTTGTCATTACTATCCCCCTCGTGCGTTGACAGCCAGTGCATAGCCCACTTATTTGAAAGATCTTTCCCTTCGTCGACGCGTGACAGATTATTCGAATTGTTGAGACTTGTACGGTATTTTTTAACCTCTTTTTTCCTGAAACATTATTTTCTATTAATTCTATAATAATAGTTTAATAATCCGAAAATATTGGAATTGTGTTGACACCTATGTCACAATATGCATTCTTTGTTTTCATTGAATATTTCTAAACTGTCTTTACAGCCATCAGACTCGGCTGACAGGCGCAGCTATAAAACGGCCTCTTTAACGATCATTGCGGATTTCACGCCTTACGTGAAAGCGCCATAAATCGTGGGGACGCTGTGAAATAGACCCTCATATTTATGGCTATATATGTGGGCATATGGTCTTTCACAATAGGTCTCTTTAACAGCCGTTCCAAACAGAGTTGCATATTGAAACACTTCAAACACGTTTTCATCATTGCCTTGTTTTCCACTGTACCTGCTAGCCGAGCGACTATAAACTATTAAAAATGATCAGTTTTGTTGGTTTTTCGTTCTGTTGTTTTAAACAACAATTTTGGCTATGTATTGGATTTTTAAAATAATTAAAAAAATATGATTTAGTCAGTGATTGCTTCAACGAATGATACGTTTTTATTTGTATTATTATTTTAATAAACTATTATTGATAATATATGATAAATAACTATTTGTATTATGTAATGCTTATAAAACATTTTGTTTTGTTCACGATACATTTGTTTATATTACTGCTGCTGCTACTACTACTTATACTACTACACTAATAATAAGAGTAATAACAATTAATAATAATAATAATAATAATAATAATAATAATAATAATAATAATAATAATAATAATAATAATAATAATAATAATAATAATAATAATGTATTGGATTACAAATACATTTTTGCATTTTGCTATCGGAGCAAACTGCCTGCATGTTATTATCAATCTGTAGCCGAGATCACTCAACCCTCTTCGCTCTGCCTCATGAGGTGTCCGTGTGCTGTCACAACGACAAAGCCAGTACATTTGTTAAGTGTCGCAGCCTTTAGAAAACCCTAACGAGAGCTAATGTGGCAGAGCCACAGCTGCCCTAGAGACACGAGTCAGGGGTGGAGCGCGCGCACACACCCCAATCAATTAGTCAATCAATTAACCAGGGTCCTGCCCGCTCTAGTCTGCCCACAAAGGCAGTGGATTAGCCCTCCATAATGATCAAATTAATTCTTAAACGGAGATAATGGACGTGGAATGAGTTTATTATTGTCAAGAAAAATGAGATAAGATCCATTTGTTTCTAGACTGTTGGGTTATTCCACCATTTTTAGCACAAGTCTGGTGGAATTTAAAACGACATTTTAATAAGAAACGTGGTCTTAATATAACTCACGCATTTTGAGCCCCAGTTAGTTTACTGTCAATTTGGGTGGATCATGCAGTCACAAGGATATTGTGCAGAGAACATATTGATGTGTTCGTTTTTCACATTGTTGTTAAAATTATATATGAGATTTGTACAGAATTATTTATCACAATATAACAATACACCACTAATCGAAATATTAAAGGCATTGACCACAAATCTTTAAAATCACAAAATCGTGGTACACATTATACTGGATTTAGGAAACACATGGATTGATAAAAAGTTGATCTAATTTTACCTTTACCTGCAAAATTACCTATTCATGCAATAAAGATGAATGTGCAATATTAGTAAATTATGCACACACAACTGAACAACTAACGGGAAAAATGTACAGTTTTGCCAACTCAAACTATGAGTTCTTGAAGAGAGAATATAATCTCTGTGTTTTCTTTTTTTTTTTTTTTTTACTAAGAAATAACTATTCTTTAGAATAATCTTTGTAAACGTAAACGTTGCAATCAAATAAAACAATTATCAAGCTGCCACTGTTGAGTTGTTATGTATATTTTTTTCTGTTAAAAATCATGAACTAAATTTTTTTCCACTACATCCTCGTGTTTTGTACCTTGTTCATCAGCTTCGGCTGCTCTGCAGTCTTTGTGAGTCCTTGAGGAACTCGATCTACAGAATTTGAAATTTCCGGGATCTCTTTGAACGCGTGATTGGCCAGTGCAGGTCTTACCTACATGCAAATTACAGCTCGTTCCACCCGCACTGAGACCAGAGCTTGTGGATGAAGAGGGGAATGCATTCGAACTCTTTTGAGCCCCACGAAAAAGAAGTTTTTAAAACATCCCGGCATTTTTACAGAAATCATCTCCATTCAGAACATCCATAAAGTGGAATTATCGTGGCATCGGCACTGTATATTTTTAAAAAACATTTTGAACTGTTATGAGGCGAGAATGAATAACTCGGAGGACAGCGGTAGCAAGTGCTCGCCTGCCCCCATTTCAAGCTTCACGATCCAGTCGATTCTGGGCACATCTAACGAAGGACTAAGGTCGGGAAAGGAAGCCGCGAAAGCTCACCCGAGGAAGCGGACATTGTCTGTGTCATCGGAGGACGACTGCAGCGGCGGAGAGGATTCGGGAGACTGCTACTGCGCTGAACCCGGTGTCCCGGAGCCCTGCAACCCTCACCAGCCGCTCAACTTCTCATGCCTCGGTGAGTGTCAGCGAACGACCCGGTCGAGTGATGCGCTTAATGAAAAGTCGGGCTCAGCTGCATCCGCATGTCATCTCCTTATAGATGCTCACTTAGAGGCAAGTTCACCACCAGGATTGTATTTTTAACACGGGCTGGAACCACAACAGAGCTTTATCCGTCACATTATTTCGCCTCGTTGAGCGGGGGAAAGGTCAAATAATTAACCGATTTTAATCGAGACCGCTAATTGATTGCACTGGCTTTTAGAGGCGACGTCGCGTCCCGTCAATTGAGCGTTAAAGGTAAAACGATTTAATTAATTTCATGCACCAGTGCTAGTCATCGCGTATTGTTTACTTAACAAGGCACTTGTAACCTTTCAACAGTCGATCAAACAGTCAGAGTTCAAATTTAATGAACTCTCGTGTGAAGCATCGAGTGGTGCTGATGTTTAGAGTATTAACCGGAGTCAAAGCAATTACATTTACTTAACGAACCGCTACGATTGTTGGTTATTTGACTGCGAGAAATGCTGGGAAAATGTGTTAGATTCTGCACTTTAATCGGTGATTCACGTGTGTTTTGTGTCGCGTTGGCTGCAGGTGCAACCAAGGGACTTTTACCTGTGCAGGATGGGTTAGATCGACGGCCGCACTTGACGCCATCCCTACTACCGGATTACAAAGAGGAGCAGGAGCGAGCGTGTGGCCAGATGTCTCCCGCCTCCGATGAGAAGCAGCGGGACGGCCCGGACAAACAGAGCAGCTCCGCCAAGAAGAAGACGCGCACCGTGTTCTCCCGCAGTCAGGTTTACCAGCTCGAGTCCACCTTCGACATGAAGCGATACCTGAGCAGCTCCGAGAGAGCGTGTCTCGCCTCCAGCCTGCAGTTAACGGAGACTCAAGTGAAGACGTGGTTTCAAAACCGGCGGAACAAATGGAAACGACAGCTCTCTGCGGAGCTGGAAGCTGCGAACATGGCGCACGCCTCGGCGCAGACTTTGGTTGGGATGCCCCTGGTTTTCAGAGAAAATTCGTTGCTCCGGGTCCCGGTTCCGAGGTCTATCGCATTCCCCACTCCCCTGTATTATCCTGGAAGCAATTTGCCCGCTTTACCGCTATACAATCTTTACAACAAGGTTGATTATTAACTCTTGTGCAAATCGAACAATTCTCGTAAGGATGACCCACTGTTAAAAAAAAAAACAAACAAAATACACATTTACGTGTTTGAAATACCCATGTCTATTTATACCTCTGATTTGGTGAGAATTATATTTCTTATTATGCAGCATTTTAACGAGTCTGTGTAAAACACGACAGCAACACGTTTCTGTACATGCTCTATATAAAATACACCATGTGTATAATGATTATTTTGTACATTTATTTACATCTGTCCCCGAAAGGAACTGTTTTACACATTATACGGAGTGAAAACGACTGAATAAAAGTATAATCATTGAGCTGTCTCATCCCCCTAAAGTTCTGGTGAAACACTGAACCTATTTCGGATAATTTTATGATGTATTTACATTATGTTACACAGTGTGTGTATGAGTGTAATATACATTTTATAAAATAATCTACACATTCCATTTAATTCGTATTATTTTATAGTCACAAGGAACGACTGAAATCTGTGTGTAGTTTAAAAAAAAACTATATGAACAAATGCCACGCACGAAGAGACGCGTGTGTGTTACAGAGACTCTGGGTCATGTAAAGACGCCCAGTTGATGCTTTCGCAATTAGGGATAATTACATGTTCCTTGTCACACGAACAGGCTTTCAGACGTTCAGAGACAAGCGGAACGTCAAAAGCGCAACGGGTCCTTCAGAGAAGCGGACGTCAAGAATGACAGTGCTCGAGGTGCAATCTGATAAGACTCGCCACTGTCAAATTACAAAGGGTGTAGTGGTCTCAGGTTCCACCGATTCCATGCTCTCGGTACCGGCCACGGCGAAAGTTCATTATCAACCCGAGTAGACCACACTTTCTGACGAGTCCAGAATAAAACAAGTCCAAAAATGCGCCTTTTAAGTTTTATTTGAGCCATTTCAGCCGTTTTAAATCGAAACATATTTTTAAGCATGAATACGTATACAAAAACCATGATTTATAAATGTCATGCGTGTGTGTGTAAAATTAACCAACAGGTGCTCGTTCAAATACTGTAATTGCAAAAGTGTTGCGAGATTATGCACACGCGCACGCACACAATAATTTGTTTATAATAATTTTACTAAGATCTAAACATACACAACTGTAAATTGTTTATAAAATCTGTGCTTAAATTGTTTTTTTCCCCAGTTCCCACCGAGACTAAGCGCGGGCATCATCTTCACTTCTTTTTAACAGGTGGAGGTGAAACGGCAGGCGTGAATTGCAAATTGTAATAGCGCGGCAATGAAAATGATTTGTTGTGGTTTGAAAAGGGGGAAGACAGACTGTAGCAGATTTGTTGAGATGATGTGTTGTGTCTCTGTATTCATCAAACTTCCCTGGCACAGCGAAAAGAAAGAGTAATTCAGTTTAGGGTGTGATTTATGAGAAGTGTAATGGCCACTATATATTAGTTGGCAAGTGAAAAAGAGTTATAGAAAGAGAGGGAGCGAGAGAAAGAGAGGACTGTTTTTCCATTCTTCTAATATCAGTTCTGACATCGGTCTATTAATTTAAAAGCAGTGCAGGCATAACTGTTTGTTTTACTCTTGTTATGTATGTGCGAGTTTCTATATAAGACTAAAGTAAAATACAATTCATTCATATTTTAAATTATATCAACATTACAATATATACAATAAACATCGAATTCATCAATCTATAGTTATTTGTATAAAATATTTTAATAATCGAATATTTATATTAAACATGTATTGTTTAATTTCTACAATTCTTACATCAAAATTACATAAAAGAAAAAGGCAGGTTGTTTTAACATGTGCGTTTGTTGAAAAGGCAGTTAAAGATCTAACAGGTCAATGAACGGGCTCTGCAGCTTTGGTCAGACATTTTCCATAATTGCCACTCATTACAAACAGCATCTACCAGAAGCTGCTTCTCTCTAAACGAATTTAAGAAAAAATAACTAGGTTTCTGATTGGCCTCTGTATCACTTATGACCCTGTGAGATGCTGGACCTCCAGACTAATGGCTCAAATGTTGAGCTTGACTGTGAGCTGATTCTGGTTTCTATCAAATCCTAATGGAGGAGCCGAAGGGAAATTATGCTTGGATCCCCCCAGACAATAACTAAATATAAAGCCACTTAGTAATGTCCAGATGCACATAGAGATAACTTTCAGTTGGATAACAGAGTTTAGCATTTCATTGAGGCTGTACTCACAGAACGAGAGCCATTCAAAACATGATGCAGCTAAAAAGAAATTTCACTTGCAGTGGTTTCAAACATAGAAATGTGTAGAAGCATTGAGGGTTATACAATTTTCAAACACCTCAGACTAGAGTTCTGGCTGTGATAGAATTAAAAAAGTTTCTATTCTTTGCTTTTGTTCTTATCACAGTTTAAAGATTTGAAAAATCAACAAAAGTATGAATACCGGCAATAGGTAACAAAACAATTGTGTATATTTAATAAACATCTATTGTTTATTAAAGATACACATACATATATGCATATGGCAAAAAAGCACAAAATTGTTGCAAAGTATTAAAAAAAACCTCGTAATAGTAACGTTGCAACTGTAAAACATAAATTTAAATTGTTTTAACAAAATAACTGTGCTACATTATGATGACAACCATTTCATTTCTGGGACAGGAGCCAATCCCAGCAACTCTGGGCCTAACAACCTGAATTGGTCAACAGGTGCTCAACCAATCACAGAGTGGGACACAGACACACACATTCACACTCTCACTCAGACCTGTGTGCTTCTTTCCAGATTCCAATCAGATAAGAAGCTGTAGGAGGAAACCGGAGGCTCAGAGGAAACCCACAGAGGCCCAGACCGTGTCGAGAAATGAAATTTTGAACGATTCCTTTTTGCTTTTATATATTTACAAAATAAAATTAAGAATGATAAACAATGGCATATCTTCACATCAAAATCAAGTAAATGTGACAAAAAGGCAGTTTAAACACTGCATATACTGTCACTTTTGATGAAACACTTGTTTGTTTCTTCTGTATCACTTCACTTCATCCGTGTCTTCGTCTTTGTCTCTTTCCTTCAGACTCAGTTTTTTTTTTGCCCTGCTGAGGAGGGGCTGAGGGGCTCATTATTCTATTTAAGAGGAACAATTTTAGTAATAGCTTTTGCTTCAGTCCGCAGAGGCACAGCCAGCCTCCCTCAATATCCTGAACATTATTTTCTCGTTTAGTTAAATGATGTTTCTAATTGGTTCATAATTAGTTGTAATGAGGCTGCCCGAACATCTCTGATGCAGATACTTCTTAATTCAACATGGCATCTTACTTCTTCTAGAGGAGCAGACCACAGTCTTGCATGCTTTGGAGTGCGAGGAAAGCTGGAAGGGGAGGTTTCCTTCCATTGTTTGTTCCCGTAAATTGGAAAATGAGGTTTACGGCGTAGAGGGGTTGAAGACCGTAATTTGCGCTTTTGCCGTCTGCCTTAAATGATCCAGCCATCCTGTTGAGAAAAGAGAAATCTCTGTTTATTGTCTCACAAAATAAGCAGAGAAGATGTTTAGTTGAAGAATGATTTTTTTTATATAAAAATTGTGATGGTGATTGTACTCTTTGCTGCGACAATGAAAGATGAAGATAGTTGAAGATGTTTGGAGTTAACGTAACATGTCTTTGTGATTTATATAAATGGAAATGTCAATTTACTGGATCTTGCTCATCTCCAGAATAAAAAGCACAAAATACACATAAAAGTGGTGCTAACAACTGTGTCACTGTGTGTGTGTGTGTGTGTGTGTGTGTGTGTGTGTGTGTGTGTGTGTGTGAGAGAGAGAAAAAAGTGAAAAAAGAGTGACTGACAGAGAAAGATAAATAGAGTGACAGTGAGTGAGAGAGCAAGAGAGAAAGAAAGAGAAAGGGAGAGAGAGAGAGAGAGAGAGAGAGAGAGAGAGAGAGAGAGAGAGAGAGAGAGAGAGTAGGAGAGACAAATAATTAGAGTGAGTGAAAGAGAAGACAGACAGAGGGAGTGAGTGAGTAGAAGAGACAGATAAATAGAGTGACTGAAAGAGAAGACAGACAGAGTGAGAGGGCAAGAGAGAGAGAAGAGTGAGTGAGACAAACAGAGGGAGAAAGAGAGAATGAGAGTAAGTGAGAGAGAGAGAGAGAGAGAGAGTGATTGATTGAGACAGAGAGAGAGAGAGAGAGAGAGAGATAAAGAGAGCGAGTGAGTGAGACAGACAGTGAAAGAGAGAATGAGAGTGTGAGAGAGAGAAAGAGAGAGAGAGAGAGAGAAAGAGAGAGAGAGAATGAGAGTTTAAGTCTAAGTAAAAGTATATGTGCAATTTAGCTCAAAATTAATTAGTGTGTCTGGCTTGCACAGTAAATCACTGCAGGTGTGAGAAAGAGTTATGGTCACTAAGAGGCCGAGAGGTCACTCAGGTGTAAGAAAGGTCAGGTAAACTGCACCTGTGCTTTAAACTAAGTGAGTGATGACATGCGAGTCCAGCTCGTAATCTCGCACATTTAACACTTTAGATACTTCCCTTTCAGTTATTAATGGTGCTATTCTCATCTGTCACTTTTTGTCAAGCATTTATTGCATAATAATCAATCAAGTTTCTTCCTCACTCTTCCGTAGCCCCCCCCCCCCCCCGAGACCCTTTAACCAAAGATGTTTTTAGTAAACAAGCAAACCTGTGTCCGGAAGATCGCCACATAGATTGTAAAAGCGGCATGTCTGGGTAATAATTTAAAAACGTGTGTGTGTGTGTGTGTGTGTGTCTATAGGCAGATCCACTAGAGATCATTT
>MU204318.1:2766874-2778878 GCA_017309775.1 Paedocypris sp. Pulau Singkep | reverse complement strand
AGAGAGAAAGAGAAAGAGAAAGAGAGAGAAAGAGAGAGAGAGAGAGAGAGAGAGAGAGAGAGAGAGAGAGAGAGAGAGAGAGAGAGAGAGAGAGAGAGAGAGACCCTTCAGATCTATTACCAACTTTATTAAGGTGCTGTCTCCCTCAGCGGAGGCAGAGTAGTAGTGCACACACACACACACACACACACACACACACACACACAAGGGACAGGAAGTATTTAGCCTTGAGCAGGTCAGTGCTTAAGAAGTTAATGATGGAGTTGTTTTCAAAACAAACACAAACCAAACAAACTTAAAATATGAGTGCCGTCAGCCATTTAGACTTGTTTCACGGGTTTTTTACTTTCTACATTTTTCAAAAGTTTAACTAAACTAAAGATGCAATGCTCTTCAAAGTGTGTTGATACCATAATTAAACGACTGACAAATACACAATAAACAAACAAACTAAATCTACTATGGGTCACCGAACATAACGCTTTGTGTGTCTGTTTGAAGGGTTGAAGAACATTTAAGGCCTCGTGTCGGGTGAGATTCGGCTCCTCGAGCATCGTAGAGCGAAGACATAACAGCCGAAGGCGACGGTCTCCAAAACAACGTATTTCAAGAAAAAAGACCCCATTACAACTGTCAATCCCACTTCTTGATAGGACAGCCACCGCTTTGAAGAACGATACGGAATACGGGGTTAAAATCGGTCACACACACACACACTTTTTGCGTGGAAGTTGTTGCATGAAATACCAAGTTAAACGTGTAGGTCATAATTTAATTAGCACTTCTGATCTCATCGTGCGTTGTGGAGCCACACACACACATCTCCTTCTTTCACGCAGTGTGTGGTGATCTCATGGGTCTAGGATGTCACTTCTCCATCAGTCACGGAGAAGCGCTTTCTCACGCCACCTGTTAGCTTTCAGAGCGGCTGAGAAGTTCCACTTGTCCTCCTTCATAAAAGACATAATAGGAACATGCTGTCCTTGATATATTTGCTTGCTCTCTTTTCTGCCGTGAAATCAAACACCTTTTTTCGCTAGTAGCTGATCATTTGTTATATCTGACAGGATGAGCGCATGCAGGGGAGGCTGGAACTTTGCATGGAGTGTGTTAAGCGTGTAGTTGCAAAGGTTGAACTGCGCTCGATCTGTTGTGGTTGAGGCATCGATTTGAACCGTAGTGTGAATCAATAGCCTGCACCACCATAACGCTTCAGATACAAGCTCCACGCGTGTGTTTCTATGAAAATGCCACCCCCTTCTGATCGGTAAGAAAACGCTGTGTGTTTTTTAGAAGAAGGGAATGCATGCAAACACACACACACACACACACACACACACACAGACAAACTGGCAGATTTTGCCGCTCGCTGATCTGTAATTGCAGTGGATTGAATCTACAGTTTAGCAAAGAGAAATAATTACCTAGATAATCAGAGTAATTTAAGGTAATGGTTGATTCACATTTCGCAATATGGCCCGTAGCACTTCTGGTTAATGAATGCTGCTTGCCAATATTTACTACTACAGGATTTTAGCAGAGAGTCGATAATGTATCTGTGCTTCCAACAGAAATGGCAGCAATTATTTTGCTCATTGAGGAAGCTTGTTTCAGCAGACATGGAGCAACACACATCAGGATCAACAGCTGTTTTGCTGGACGCTTAAAGAAAGATGTGGGGAAAAATGCTATGATTACATAAAAAAAATACTAGTACATTGTATCTTGGCAATTGATGATAAACCAACCGGAAGTTGAGACAAAGTGAGACATTGTGTAACAAAACAGAGAAAACACAAAAAATCCCCAGAATAAAGCCTCTTTTTAATATGCAATTTTATTCCAATAAAATGTTCGAAAATGTTTGTGGATGCTTGTGAATGTCTATTTTTGTCGTTTCTTCCAGCTAAAAAAGCACCTATTCATAAAATTTATGTTAAACAAAAATGTTTAAGTATCATCACTATCACAGGTGTTTGAAACATTAACTTTAAAGAAAATCACGCACCCTTTTTAACAACCAAGTGTGAGTTAATAATATGTGCAAATAATCACTAATGTGCAATAATCACTCGGAGGCAAATGCACAGGGTGAGGTTTGGCAAATCTATTAATTTTCTGTCTCGTGCGCTGTGACCCGAGAACCCGGCGCATTTAAGAGGGCAAACAACACACTGATTTTGTGTGTGTGGGTGCGCGCGCATATATTATTTAATTTATTTGCTTCTAGGAATCTGCAAAACGTTAATTAAGTTTTACAAAATGCTGCGCGAAAAGAGAAACTGCTTTCTAATCTAGTTTGGCCAATTTTGAAATGTCCAAGTCGGGAAGAAAATTGATCACACGATGCATTTGTTTAACTAATGTAATTCGTCGTTTCAGGCTGTTTGTCTAGCGCGGCTGATCATTTAGTTGTTCCATGAATCAGAATGACGGAGCAAAAGTCTAACAAATCTGACACGGTCCAGATTCTGCTGCTCGCGTTATTGATGGATCTTTCAGTCCTGACACTCTCTTCACAGCCTCGCAAATGACAAATGAGAAGCGGCCAGAACGGTGCGCGCACGCACAGACACGCACACAGACGCACGCATGCGCGCACGCGCTCTAGTGCCAGGAGCGCTCGAGCTCAACACCGGCGTCGCGCATTGATCGATTCCGGGGCTTTTTCATAATTTGATGCGCGTCATATTTGACAACGTTATGTTGAGGGGGGCTGTGTCTAGAGGGCTAATGAACCCGCCAGGCTGGAGAGAGGGAATGGGGACGTGTGCGATAAGCTTGGATAGATGCTGTTTTTCGGCTACATTAACCTTGCAAATAGCTGTCAGATTCATGACGCTCGGCCATCGCGCGCACACGTGCACCAGCGGGGGCGCGCGCGCCACAAGCACACCTCTTTCATTCTTAATAACTTTGTCATCGTTGACATTAACATTAAGCAGGAACAAAAAGCCATTAAAATCCCCGACGCCTCGACACCGAGCGCATTATGCTGTTGGTTTAGTCCCTGCACCTCGTATTAGCGTCATGGCCCGGTGTAAGTGCACGTCACCGAGAATAACGAGACCGTCTTTTACAAGTTTTAAATTAATCAACACACATAATTAAGCTGCTTAAGACTTGTAACAAAATAAAAACAACCCTGTTGGTTCCATATAACGAACAATAACATCCCAACATCTTGACATTTATATGAAATTATAGACATCAATCAATTAAAACACACACAACACACTGACAACAAATTATCCTCATCATCATTTGCTCAACTACAGAATTCTGAAACAGCATGAGCGAGTGTGTGTGTGCGCGTGTGTGGCACGGATTTACACACTGGCAATGTTAAACACAAAAAGCACAAAGACGTTCCACTCAGAAGCCATAATTGGCTGAAAGGCTTCATTTCACTGACTGATTTTCTCTCTTTTGACTGGTTTTAACAAGACTGATGCTTTTAATAGAACTTTGAGTACCGACTACTCTAAAGCTCCACTTTCCACACACCAAAAATCTCCCCATCTCGCCGTCTTTTCTCTTCTATCTTTTCACTATAAGAGCAGAGACGTAAAGCATCCTTCTAGCATTCTGCATTGAATACCTGAAAACCTTTTGCCACCCCTTATCATGCCAGGATCAGACACCAAACAGCGATTTTCCTCACCCAATCACTGCCCTGGAAACATCAGAGAGAGTGAGAGAGAGGGATACTGAAAGACATCTCATGCTGAATATAGGGACCGTTTTTTTTTTTAACCTAATAAATGAAAGCTGGGTAATGCAAGATACGTTTCTGCCTTTCACGGGCCAGTTTACAGTCGCTCCCTCCCCCTTCAACCTCTAAGATGTCAGGCAGGTAAAGAGAGAAAAAAAAAGTGAAGAGAAAGAATAAAGCATCCGACAAAATGGGACGGCAAATTACTACATTTCCCCCTCCGAACGCTTCTTTCATTACCTGGGAAAATATATCAAAAGGTACTTCAGTCCGAAAGGTATTTTAATAATACATTACTGTCCTCATAACTACTCTTAACCTTTAGGTAGAAATGCATTTTGGATGAATGCAGCTGTCGAGGCCTGGTGCTGGGATAATGAGACTTGGGCCTTATTTACCGCTGTCTGTCTGCAGAAGTAGACGGCCCACAGGCTTCACCGCTGCGGATAATACACTCGTCTTGAGTTCGGCTCTCAAACCGAGTGGAGACGAGTAAAGAAGAGTTACAATCAGCATAAAGGAGAAACCGCAGGAGATTTAACCCCTTTAAATAAAGAAAAAATGCTGAAAACTCACACTTTCAAACCAGGAACTTCCTGAAATGAATAATTCATCTTTTAAAGTTGGAAATATATTAGACAGACACTATAATAAATATACTGATATAAATAACATCAAGAAGGACTTGGTTTGACACAAGATTTTGTGTAGAATTTGCCTGTTCTCCTTGTCCTTGCATGGGTCTCTCACAATCCAAAAACATGTAGGAGAATGGAGGAGAGAGAGAGAGAGAGAGAACGTGTCCCGCTCTCTGATTGGTTAGCCAAGAATCCGGGATATCCCAAGTTAATGACCAGAGTTGTTAGGCTCAATCTCCCAGTGACCCAGAAATAGAAAAGTAGTTCAGAAAATAAATTAATGAATTATCTAAAGCAGGGGTGTCAAGCTATGTTGAATCGGAAGCCAATAAAACTTTAAGTCAGGGGCTAGACTAAATAAACATTTATAAAGCATAATACATCAACTTTTTTTAAACATAAATTTAGAAAAAGAAAAAAAAACAATAAACAGCCCCCCCCATATATAGGAATATTATTCCTAATTAAAAAAACATACATTTTAAATAAATGTAAAAAAAAATTCTGTCCTCCATAAAATATATCGTGTTAAAATTACACAAGTTAGAAACATGAACATGCTCCAAAAAACTAGCTTTTAAGTAAATGTTATCAGTTCTAATATATAATTATAATCTAATAATAATTATACAAGGCAAGGCAACAGAAGCACTGCATCATGGGATCTGTAGTTTGAGCGCCATCAACACTTATCCATTAATTTCACAATATCCATTAATTTAATATCCAGTAATACCAGCAAATACAACTGAAGAATTGCATATGCCAAGTATAATCTCTGATCCCCAGGCCCTTGAGTTTGACACATTGATCTAAATAAAAACATCACGACACAAAACTCTGATAAACAGTGTATTTAAAAAGTCCAGGAAGATAATCATACATGATGCTTAATCATGTAACAAAAACATAAAAAGTCTACAAAACAAAAAGCGACTGCAATCATATACTGTAATCACATCAAAAGCTGGAGAAATGAGATTAATTAAAGAGGAATTTTACATTTAGTGTTATATTTTTTTTTAGGTTGTAATGCAATCTAGCATTCGCAAGACGCACAAATGTCAATGCGCTGGACTGTATTAGCCAAACAACAATTACCCTTTCTCACGCTTTCCGTCACTACTTCAGAGTGAAGCTCTTATATGGAAATATGGATGTGTGTGTGTGTGTGTGTGTGTGTGTGTAAAGAAGCATTGCTGTAGAAATGCTCTTTCGACCCGCTGTGTGAATGCTCATTACACTAGCGTGGCGCTACACACTTACAGCAAACAAACTATAATGAGGGTCTAGGGCTTTTATATCCGCGCGAGCATTTCCGCCCGCCATGAAACATAAACATCATTTGAGGAGGAAAAGAACACGATAGCCACAAAATGCCAGATCTATACGGCAAAAAAAACCCTAATCTAATTCGTTTTTGAGTCTACACGTTTACAACAGTTGGATTTGTCAAGTACATCGCTGCCTTTTCCACATTATTATAATATATGAATCTTTTTAGTACCAATGATTAGCCATGTCACAATGAGTTCCATTCACAGAGATTAGAGGTGCCAACAATGCCTTGCGCCGTTTCCCATTGTGCGCGGTGTAAAGAGCAGAGCGGGAAATGGAAAAGGTAGATGAGGTCTCTGCTTTTTGCCCGATCAAAGCTTGTCAGGAGAAGGAACCCATTGTGCAGGCTACTACTGACAAAATAAGTGATGCAGGTTAAAAAAAAAAAAAAAAAAAGGCCATCTTTGTTATGAGCACCATTTAGTGACACCTTCCAAGCCCGGCCACTCCAGACTCTCTCCAGCCGATTATTTTCAGTATTGGAACAAAGGCCGGCGCTATTAAAGACTGTTAATTAAATCCAGCGCCTGTCTAATGCTTTTACACCTACACTTCAGCGGCCTCTCTCTTTATCCTATTCAGATAACTCCGCACCATTTCCTTCCCTCGGCTGTCTTTAGAAAAGAGCAAGTCACAATGAATGTTAAAAGGAATGAAAGACCCCGCAGCGACGTTAATGGTGATTTTAGCCCATAGACTGCTACACTAATGGTTAGCGCTAATTACCGCGGTATCCTGGGCCATCAAAAAGAAGAAGGATCGATATGTAACACGAGAGTAACTTTCATACGCGGTGTCAGCGGCACATCATTATATGTGACGGTGTGAAACTGAAAGCTTTGTTCTGTCAGTCTGTGCTGTTAGGAAGCTAAAACACCAAGACGAGGTGCCAGTTATACAGGTCAGAGCAAGAAAGTGTGTGTGTGTGTGTGTGTGTGTGTGTGTGTGCGTGTGTGTGTGTGTGTGTGTGTGTGTGTGTGTGAGTGAGCATCATTCTATTCAATAATCATACTATTTATCTGACTATAAGGTGCAAAGGACTTTAAAGGACAGTATCTAATTTATCTCATTTAATCACAGTATTTAAATCCTTCTAATTTTTTGTCACATAAAAAGTAAAATTTTCAGATTACATGGCACCAGTCAGTAAAGAAATTGATCTTAGGTGTGTCACAGTCTGAAAGATGCATTATATATCATAATTCATTTAAAATTGACTATGAATGACTATGAAATAGGAATTACTTATAATGCTTAATAAAAAGAAGGAATTTCATCTTTACTGTTGCATTACATGAGATTACAAAGTTTCAAAATGTATACTAATGATTAATGCACAACTGTTGACTGTTTTTATTCAGTTTAGGGCTATACTGATTATAATATCATATTACAGAAATTGAATGTTGATTTTAAGGTCTTGCTGTAGGAATTTGACAGGATTTGATGTTTAATAATAAAAAAATAAATGTTTTGGCTTCTTTTCTTTACAAATGTATAAAAGTAAGTATATATCTAACAGATAGATAGATAGATATATACTGTAAATAGATAGAGAGATAGTAAGATGGATAGATGGACGGACGGACGGACGGACGGACGGACAGACAGACAGACAGACAGACAGACAGACAGACAGACAGTGTATTGGTGTATTTATTTTTAGTCCATAGAAGTAACGACAAATAATTTTTCTCCTGGGTTTTTTAACAATCAAACATTGCCGCTCAACATTTTTCCCCACTGCATTTTTGCATCACTTTCTGAACACAGTGCACTGACTTGACCCGGCGTTTCAGAACAATAATTAATGAATTGCTCATACGTGAAAAGTGGGTTCCAACTGAGTCCCGTGGGCAACAGGAAAGCTCTCTACACGCAGGCCCAGCGCACACCTGTACAGGTAAGATGATCTGGCACTGACTGGATGATTTGGCCAGCAATATCCTGCATCTCCTCCCCTTCCCCTCCACATCCACCCCCCAGGCTCACTCCAGGAAGGATCTTTTTACCCTCCGACGTTGTAGTGGCAAGTCACTTTACGGAACCTCTCCGCCCACCCCCAGAGTGACAAGGCCCCCTTTGTCACCGCTCGTCTGGACCCGGGACGCGAGCTGAGTGGTCCTGTCTTGTGTGTCTCTGTATGTAGGACACGCACCAGCCATCACTCATATTTTCAAAGGGAGACTGAAAATGAGGGAAAGAGAGCAAAAAGAAAGCGACAGAGTAAGGATGTGTGATGGGTATCTGGTCCCCATATAATGACCCTTTGATGAGAGTTCCTGGGGTCCCTGATATGATGTGATGACAGTTTGTAGTTAAACAGACTGGGACCTTTGAGCGAGCGTACGCACACACACACACACACACACGCACACACACACACACACACACACACACACACTTCCAGTATAAAAACAGAATGAGCACTATCTTAAAATCTAAGATGACTGTATGATGAAACTTTAAATCAGAGACTATATTTATACTTAATATATTTTCATACATGTAATTAGTGGAAGCATGATGATGTAAAGCGTTCCCAGTAGCGCTGGTGTTTCCCAGTAGCGGCACACTGGATCATGGGTTCGATTCCGAGGGAAAGCACAAAGTTGTGGATTCGTGAAAATTGTACTGACTTGTAAGTTGATTTGGATAAAAGCGTCTGATAAACGACTGTAAAGTAAAGTAAAGTGAAGTAAAGTGAAGTAGGAGTGAAGTAAAGTGAAGTAAAGTGAAGTAAAGTGAAGTGAAGTGAAGAACTGAAGTAAAGTAAAGCAAAGTAAAGTAAAACCGATTGGTACATTTCCTAAAACATTTTAATTAGTATTAATTTTATTTAGACAACATTCAAATATTACCGATACATTGTGTTATTTAATAGTGGCTGATGAAACATAATTAAACACATAATCAATACAATGTCTTTTAGCATCTACTATCAACTATTTGTATTGTATTTCATAGGTTTTGGCCTAAAATTGGGCCGCAAGGGGAAAAAAGTAAAAAAGGGGAAAGTGTTTAATGTAAACATTTCTTAAACCCCGTGTTGTACAGTCATAACCTTTCAGCCAATATGGATGTTCAAGCAAAATAAAGCATTTTTTTTTTGTTTTAGTAATGCTATGAGTGAGTTTCTCTAAAGTCCATACATTGCGTCAAACTACACAAAGTAGTTTGAGTTATGATTATATGCAGTCTATTTATCAACATGGAGTTAACATACTGGAATCAAGAAACCTGTGAAAACAAATAAAACAAGCGAGTCACATGAGTTTGTCCATATGGCCACTACGGAACGTGTCAAAATTGTTCTTTTTTTTTTTTTTTTTTTTTTTTCAAAAAAGTGTCTCAAATCTTTCTCAAATCTAGTATTGAGATACAAATGCCAACACGTGTTTTAATTTTTTTTTTTTAATTTCATATTATATACTGTATACCAATTTTGTTACATTGTGACTTTTTACTTTTACAAATTCATAAATATCCAGATATCTTTTTTTACCAGACATTTTGTTGTCCCCGTTTCTTCCTGTTTCTCTCATCTAAACCAATAACTCGGACTCTTAATTCCTCTTTCTGTACAAACAATGACCCACGGCAGGCAAACAGACGAGAGGACAGAACATCATTACATTTCCATGCAAATGACAAGTGTGTGTGTGATGCAGCACGTGTACAGCTTTACACAAAGCGATTGGTTTTCATCTTGATACTTCAATATTGTTCAAAGCACTTTACCTCAAGCTCTATAAATTACCTGAACAAAACACACTTAATAGACCTGACATTCGTGCCATTGTGCCTCTGATACCAAGCTAATAGATTTTGCCAATATCTAAACACTTGAGGTTTGGATGAGGTCAGTACAACATGAAGGTTGCCACTGCAAAAAGTCCTTTCCTGCAGAACATATATTTGCTTGTTTTGTGTTGCTCTGAATATGCTTCTTCTTTCCCTCTCTTTTTTTAAAGGGGTCTCTGATGAAGAATAAGGAGGCTTCACACCCACCCTAAAGGTTAATAACTCTTTCTGAGCTTCACATGGGACAGACACACAAAGACTGGCGAGAAATATTTCCTTATAGCAGCAAAATAACAGCAAATTGCACAACGTTCTGTAGGGCATTTTTACTCCTTAGCATTCGAATGATGCGGTGACTGTATTTGAAATGGTGAATTGGTGTTACATTTTTTAATGTAATTACTTATCATGAATTGAATTGTTCTTATATGTACTGTACTTTACATGTAATTGTTCTTCATGTACTGTCTCATCTTTTGTTGTTATTCTGTTTTTGTAAAGCACTTTGGATCAACTACGGTTGAGATCAACTTGTGCTACATGAATAAAACTTGACTTTACCAACTTTATCGACTTTTATGTCGACTAGTTGTATCTCCATCAAACAATATTAAGAAGTTGAGGAGCACAAAAAAAATGTGAGTTAAGCAGCTTCCTTCTAACATGATAAGAAGTTGAATTCTTAAAAATACATTTTTCTTTATACAGTATAAACAAAAAATGAGCGTTTATTCACACAATTCTGGCAATTCAGGTTAGCTGAACAAAAACAAAAAAGGACTCAATAATTTATGCAGATTTTTAAATATTTCAAAATATTAAAGAAATATTTTTGAACATTGGGAGCAAACACTTCCATAAATGAAAAACTCGAAAGTTGAGCTCAAAAATTGCAAATTGGATTATTTACAGTGTGGCAGAAATAACTACATACATACTGAACCTGAACCAATTCAGACCCTGTAATCTTGTTCCCCGCTTGCAATCCACAAAATAACAGTAATATAACCGTAATAGTTATCACACTTATCCTTTGAAACTCGCACATCTTTTTTTTAATAATTTTTGAAGGGGGAGGGGCTCTAAACTACCGTAAAAATCATTGCAGATTAAAGTATTATTCATCAAAGCACTTGGAATCCATTTAATGTTTCCAAAAATGCTTTCATGATCCAAATTCCTAGTTGAAAAAGTTTCCGATATCTGAACAAAACAAAAAAAAGCACTGTGTCATGCGTTGGTGACGCCATTAACATTTTACCAAGTAATAGTTGGGTTTCAAAACCGGTCCGGGCCGATTGAAGCAGCACAAGTTCACTACAGGCCTGAACATTAGTTTAGAACCTTTCAATGTGCTCCGAGACCAGCACTCCGAAGTTTTCAATGGACTGTAAGGCCTTCTGGTTGATGGACCCCATTGATACATCTTAGAGCCTCTGGTCTTTCCATCAATATACCCGCCAACAGATACATCCCCACCCAAATCTCTGATCTTCTGTGAGGCCCAAAGAGCTTCGGACCAAAATAATAATAATAAAAAAAGAGCCAGTTGCTATTCAAGAAGATGGCATCAGGACATAAAAAGCTCTCTTTTTACTACGAGTACTCTCAAGTCTGCCTAGAGCGTTGCGGTATTGATGTAGCAAACTAAATTTGAGTCAATCTTGCCTCGGAAAAATGGATGGAAGACCTGTTAATGCGTTTCAAGTGGACATCATGAAGGACAGAGTAGAAATGAAAGGATATTAAGATGAGACACTGAGCAGAGGGCAGATAACGCAAGAACAGACACCTCTGAAAAGGGCTAAGAATGACAAATGTATTTCAGTGATTACTAATAATGGCGGTATAAGGGGGGAAAAGGCTTTATCGCCAGCATACGAAGTCTCTGATGCTTGAGACATAAAAGCAGTCACACTCCTGGATCAAACACACAACACCACTGATGCTAAAATGCTAGCAGCAAGTAAACGAAAGTGGGAAGCGGAGGCGGGACGAGGCCTTCGCGCAGGAAAGGTCCTTGGCAAAAACAATAGGTTTGAATCGCCGTGACATTCTACTCTGGTCCAATTAGCCAGGGGTGTAAAGAGTACCTGAAAACTATACTACAGTAAAAGTACAGACACCTTAAAGTCACAAATTCCAAGATGACTTGAGTAAAAGACGTAAAACATCCAATTTTAAAAGAACTTAAGGATTTTACTCAAATTGAGTTTAGGCTCAAAAACACCAAGGAATGTGAAAAACAAGAAACTCGTTTTTTATAGAAATGAAATTTAACACCTCAATGTTTTAAAGTGGCAGAACAAAACAGACAATCTCAGTCAAAAAACAGCATCCAGTACCTTCGGCATCCTGCAGATGACGATGCACAATCACAATGTAACAAGCAGTGGTGTAAAGAGAATCAGACAGCCGTACTTGAGTAAAAGTACAGATAATTATTGTAAAAATTATCAAAGTATCCAATTTTAAAAGAACTTGAGCATTTTCCTCGCACTGAATTTAG
>MU204318.1:2752337-2762587 GCA_017309775.1 Paedocypris sp. Pulau Singkep | reverse complement strand
GAGAGAGAGAGAGAGAGAGAGAGAGAGAGAGAGAGAGAGAGAGAGAGAGAGAGAGAGAGAGAGAGAGAGAGAGAGAGAGAGAGAGTTAGAGAGTTAAGAGTTAGAAAGTTAGAGAGAGGGATCAAGACAGAGAGATTCAAATATAAAGGATGAGTAACAGAGTGTGAGACAGAGTAAGAATGAGAGAGGGAGAGTAATAGACCAAGGGAAAGAAAATGAGTGAGGTCAAAAAGTCAGAGAGAGACAAAGAGAAAGGGGGAGACAGTGAGAAAAAGATAGAAAGGGAGAGAGAAAGAAAAAAGTGAGAGAAAGGAGAGACAGAGTGATTTAGAGAGAAATAGAGAGAAAGAGGCTGGGACAGAAAGACAGAGAGAGAAAGAAAGAAAGAAAAAAAGAAAGAAAGAAAGAAAGAAAGAAAGAAAGAAAGAAAGAAAAGAAAGAACGGAAGTGAGAGGAAGAGAGGGAGAGCAAGAGAGAAAGAGAGAGAGAGAGAGAGAGAGAAAGAAAGAAAGAAAGAAAGAAAGAAAGAAAGAAAGAAAGAAAGAAAGAAAGAAAGAAAGAAAGAAAAAAAGGAAAGAAAGAATGAAAGAAAGGGAGTGAGAGGTAGAGAGCAAGACAGACACAGCAGGAGAGAAAAAAACTGAAGGATGAAAAAGAAAGAAACAGAGAGAGAGATAGTGAGTGAGAAAGAGAGACAGAAAGAGAGAGACAGAGGGATAGAGAGAGAGAGAGAGAGAGAGAGAGAGAGAGAGATGGTGAGAGTGAGGGAGAATGAAATTGAGAGAGCAAGAGAGATAGAGATAGAAATAGATGAAGAGAGAGAGGGAGCGAGAGAGTTAGGGAGAGAGAGAGAGATGAAGAGAGAGAGAGAGAGAGAGAGAGAGAGAGAGAGATGAAGAGAGAAAGAGAGAGAGAAAGATGGAGAGATGAAGAGAGTTGGAAAGAGGGAGAGAGAGATGGAGAGAGAGTCAGATGAGACCAGACAGCGGCAGATCAAGAGTGAGTGAGCGGCTGTTATGACCCGGTAATTAAAATAAAAGGCAGCAAAACGGCATTTGGAAAACAAGCTCTCGTGAAACCATTTACCGTGACTTATGCCAAACGCAGCGAGTGCCGACTGTAATTGAGCAACTCTTTTGACATAATTGCATCACCTCTTGTATTTCAGCGAGCGACGGGAACGGCTTCGCTAATTCATGCGCTTTTCTTCGCCATATTGATATGAATATTAATCTGCCTGTGTCTTTCAGCTTGGCGAGAGGACGTTTAGCTCACTTCCTGTCTGTCACTTCTGCGCTGAACCTGAGACTGGAAATATATGCGAATCCATCCTTCCATCCTTCCATCCTTCCACCCAATCCCCCTCCCATCCCAAAAAAAAAATAAATGACACCACGCTGTCTTTGTGTGGCGAATCTCCCCTGCTTTATTTGCTTTGACAATAGCTTCATTAGTCGTTTTTTTTGCACTACACTGATAAATGCGACACATTTATTTCAAAGGCAGATTTAATAGAGCCTCTTAGTTTCCGGGCGTCTCTGAGAGGGATAAAGTAAATCACAATGCTCCTCTTACACTTCCATTTTCTTCATTTTACAGATGGTCAATTTTTAAATTATTTGCTCCCATCTTTCTCGTCCCTTTTTTTTTCTTTCATCTCTCCGCTCTTGAAAAATCGTCAAAGCCTTTTCCCTTAATAGTGCTGGATCGAGTCTAGGCCGCCCAGGGTCCTGATGCATTGCGGGAGGTTAGAGGGAAAAAAACACAGATGAAAAGCGTGTAAGGTGGGGAAAATATTACTTTGTGTGTGATTTCTCCCTCTCTCCCGGCCCATTCTCCACCTAATTGCCGGTGATTATTTTAATAGAGAAAAGGGTGGCTGGTATTACTGAGTGATTATGTGGAATGGACAGGGAAGGCCCTCAAGATATGGCCGGATAATGCAGAGAATGAGAGGGAGGGCAAGGCTGTGACACTCTCAAAGCCTGGATAAGCCCCCGCAAAAGCCACACGTCCCAACCACCTTCTCTCCTTCTCCCTCTCGCAATCTCTCTCACTCTCCTTCAAAAGAACAGACGTTATCTGATGCATTCAGGGCCCTGTTAGCTGTAATGGGCATGAGCGCTTGTGGTTATGGAAGGGCATTCAGAAGGCCTGTCTTTGATTAGGCTCCGTGTAAGATTACAATCACGGGACAAGACACGACACACCTCGGAAAGGAGGACGTCTGATGATACCAACACACACAATTATATTACGGCGAATAACAGGCGGCGAAATGATATGCCATCATCCTTTAACCACACTGACACAACGGGGCTTATTGGAGCCAACGTCGGGAAATTTGTTTTCGGGTATTGAGAACATGCGGCGGAGAAGTTGGGACGATGTTCTCTGCAAGATTCGGGATATTCGAAAATGGCTCATTGTGCCGGGAAAGACCCCCATCTGCTTTTTTGTGAACTTTATTGGGAGTCGTTCTTCACCTTTAAATAAAAGCAACCAGCTGCTTTTCCTGTTTCTTTGATTGTGATGCGCAAGCTGAGGGAATCTCGGCCTGTGGCAACGCAAACACAGGTGTAGATTGTAGCATTTTAAGGTGATTTTGAGCAACATTTTTTTTCTCTAATTATTTCAGTTTATTAAGAGAGAGATTTACAATTTAATAAAATATCTATATACTGTACTTGCACAGTCATTTTGTGCACCCCATATTCAAGTACCACTGAATGAATAGAGAAAAATAATTTTCCTGAAGCGTAGATCAGTGGAGCTGGCTTAGTAAAAAAAGTTTGCAATGCAAATGTCCAAGAATTAATTGTCCTAGAAATCATAAAAGTTGCTTTTGTAAAAAAAAAAAAAAAAAAGTTTATGTAGCAATGATATTTTTGCTATAAATTATTATATTTTATTATATATATTATATATATATATATATATATATATATACATATACATATATATCATTTGCATAATTTCCCAATTGATCATTTAATGCTGGCCCTTTCCACATCTCTGGCTTTTTTTCCTCCTTCTTCTTCAGTTAAAAGGGAAAAGGCTTGTTAAAGCCTCTGACATACAAGTAGTGTTCTTTAGGAGTGATCATTCTGAAAGAATCAAAGTAAAATCAAGACAAAAAAAGGGAAACCTATACCTGCCAGTCACATTAATCATGGCACTAACACACTCAGATGAGAAACGCCCGGGGCAGGTTGTACCCGCTTCCTGGTGCTTTCGAGATTCTAGAGAAGACTAAGGTGAATTCTACAAACAAAATCAGCTTGAGGTGTCCAGAGGGGCTCAAATATTAACACGCCATCAGTTATAAAGCACAAATGCATTAATACAGCAAACAAGAGCAGCCAACACATCATTCACCCTCTGGACACACTCCACCAGCTGACACAGGCCAGACTGTGCTGGGAGAGTAATGGTGTGTTATAACAGCATCTACCCAGGATATATGGAGACATAAAAACAACATTTGAGCAACTTGCACATTTTGTCATTAGTCTCGACTATCCATCAGAACAAGTTCAAAAGACTTTGAGTCCAAAGAGCTGCATTTCTTTCCAAACCTCCAACACAATGTTCGGGGAAGTATAAACTACGACATTCATTGCATTGTATTCACCGAAAACACGACTTTGGCCATGACAGGTCAAGCCCGGTAAACTTGCCCGGCAATTTTTTCCGATTTTATCCTTTCCAAAATGAAATCTGCCATTCTGACATTTTTCGGTCATTTTTCAAGGTAACATTGATTAAATTCCTTAAAGCCTTTGTGCAAATTAAACGCTATAAACGAAATTCACAATAATAGCAACGGTATATATCTTTGCATATCTTTACAGTTTTTTTTTTAATTGATTGAAATATTTATTTTATTAGGTTGTTTGTTTGTTTTTATTGTTATTTATGGAGAAGGGTTAGGCATTTGTGTATGTTTGCTCCCGGTTAATAAAGGTTTTTATCTATCTATCTATTTATCTATCTATCATTTATTAATAGCGATAATAATTTAAATTATTCAGAGATAAAATATTTACAGTATAAAATTATGTTTTACTTATTAATATACTTATTACTGTTTGACTTAACAAACATACCGTGCATTGCATAAGCATCAGATTATACAAACGTGCCACAGACAATAATTATATTGGTATAGTAATGGTTAATAGTCTCTAAAATTATTACATCACAATGTGCACAGATTAAACAACATGATATCTGCAGCACCTAGAGGTTGAAAACAGTACTGCATTTGCTCACTACATAATAAAAAAAAATGCAATAATTAAATGCGGTAATTTCAGTAATTAAATTAAATGTAAAAAAAATACTCTAAAAATATTTTAAACCTCAAATCTCCAATTTTTCAACATTTACAAACATTTTCAATACTCCACCTTGTCATTACAATGGAGTGGATGTAACAGCAACATAAATTGCATGACTTTTATTTTGCCTCGTTCCACTTTATTTATACAAAAACGAATCCCCGGTCAATCTAAAGGTAAAAGGAACAACATAAACATCCATTCCAACAAGATTCACGCCTGTCCCGCGTGAACCTGACGACCCCGCAGGTCACTTTCTACAGTAATAGATGTGTGTGGGGTCAAAAGCAACACTGTGTTATACTCGACACGACACAAAAAGTTCCTTACATCACCTGAGAGCCCTGGATTGCTTATACACCCCCTCCCCCGACCCTACATGCCCAAGGGTCTTGTTACCGTGGGGACGACATGTTGCCCTCTCGCTAGCCACTTTCTCCAGTGTCGGAATGTGGAATGCCATTGAAACGGTACAGTCCGGCCTTCTGACAGACGAGCGAGGGGTCCCGCTCCATGATGGCAGAGTAACACATGCCTTTGTTTGGCTTCCCGCCCTCACCTTTTGCCCCATCTTACTGAGAATGAGAGAAGGGAAGGGGAGGAAAAGAGCAAGAGTATCTTATCAGGGTTCCCACAAGGGTCTGAGAGGTCTCTGGTTACCAGCCTGCAGTGTCTTTCTGCAGGCCCCACAGAACACCTGTGAAACGCACATACACTGAGCAAAGTGATTTCTTTCAGCAGCTAAAACATACCATCTGACAGAAGAAAACTCTGTCCGTGCACACAAGATTGAAAGACAGATAGTCCCAACTATCATGATATGTTTATTGTAATTCACGCAGACTGAAACGGTGGGTGCTTCCAGCATCTGATCACAGTATCGAAAACATTGATCATTATGCGCAAACACACACTTACTGGATATATACAAAATAAAATATTTGGCCTACACCGTGGTCCATCCTTGGCTCACACTTTAGTCTACACTTTGGCCTACACTTTGGTCCAGCCTTGGCCCACACTTTATTCTACACTTTGGCCCATCTTTGGCCTACACTTTGGTCCATACTTGGCCAACACTTTGGTCCATACTGGGCCGACACTTTGGTACATACTGGGCCGACACTTTGGTACATACTTGGCATACACTTTGGTCTATACTTGGTCAACCGTTTTTTAATTCATATTTGCCTACACTTTGTCTTATACTACGCCTGCTCTTTGGTCTATACTTGGCCTACACTTTGGTCCAGCCTTGGCCCACACTTTATTCTACACTTTGGCCCACACTTTATTCTACACTTTGGCCCATCTTTGGCCTACACTTTGGTCTATACTTGGCCTACACTTTGATCCATACTTGGCCTACACTATGGTGCATACTTAGTCATCTCTTTGGTCCATAGGTAGCCTAGACTTTGGTCCAAACTTGTTTTTACACCTTGGTCTGTACTTTTGTCTAATCTTAGTCTATACTTGGTATTAACGTTGGTCTACAGTTTGGTACTTGGTAGAACTTTTCAACACTTTGTTTACGCATTGGTCCACAGTTTTGTCTATACATTAATTTATTAGTTTACTACTTTAATATATATATATATATATATATATATATATATATATATATATATATATATATATATATTCTACTTTGGTGTACATTTGGAATACATAGTTCGGCATATACTATATTTAGTCACTTTTATGCAAAGCAATTACAATTGCACTTTTATACATCTTTATGCTTTCCCTGAGAATTGAACTCAATATCTTTGGTGTAGATTGCACATTCTATACTGATGAAGGCACAGAAAACCCCAGTGTTCATTATCTTGGCTAAATCCACAAGCCTTTCTTCGGCAGAACTTCTGGAAAAACATGTTTTTCTCCCCTTCTCGTCCAACTCATTGAAGAAGAACATTCTCTCAAAACATTACAACTGTCTGATGTTTCCCAGATGAAGTCATGGCATTTATTCCCTTTAAGCCCAACCCATTGTCCCATATTCCCATCACAAACACAGCCGACTCTATTCATAGTTTACACCCAATCCGTCCAATCCCTGACCCTTTTTAACCTCCGCTAGCATCACAAAACCTGTTGGTATCACTCTGTAATCTGTGAAATTCAGCATGCGGCCGTCTCCGGTTACAGCATCATAGAATAAGTCGTGAAATTCCAGCGCCATGCCGTCGTGCAAAACCTCGACTGAAGCATCAAGAGCGGCCAAACTTGATTTGCGGTGGATTGAATTAAAGAAATGGCCCCTGTCAAAGTGTGTGCGTCCGTACACGTGTACGTGCGTGTTTTCACCTCCTCGCTAGTGTCACACACTTTGTGTTCAAGGAGACCATGTCATCACCTGCATGTTTGCTATTCAATCCCTGCAGCCTTTTGCTTGTTCACACACACAATGGACAACGTTACCACAGCCCTCACCTGGAGCCAAGCTGACTCTGTTACAGGTGAGCCCGAGACCACAGGTAACACACACCAGCTGGGGAGGGGCCGCAGCTTGAGTGTGTGCGACTGAGGGAACAACAGGGCTGAAAGAGAAAATACATTTACACACCACAGATCAATTTCAGCTTGGCCATTGATTCTCCTTCTGAGACAAAAGCCACAAACAGTGCACTTCCCAAGCCCTCAGCAGACAGGAAGTGATTATTCTCAAGCAATAACACAGGTTAAGTTAGAATTCATTTAAGATAGATAATGTTTCTGTCGGTAGAATAACAAACACAGACATGAAACAGACGTCCCTGGGTGAGGGGGGAAATGAGGAGGACAGAACGCCATTTAGAGCCAACAGAAAATCACATTGTTCCGTCTAATGACCGACGTCGCTGTGGTGTGGGGCGGTCCAGGAGAAAGGCGGTCACTTATCTGCAGTGGCGTTAAGTACTTGGGTAAATGTTACTTAACTTAAGCATTTTTGGCTATTTTGTACTTGTACCGAGAATCAAAAATAGAAGCAACTTTTACTCTCTAATTGACTATATTTGTGATTGAGTATCTGTACTCTTTACTCCTCTACATTTGAATGGATATTTAGTCACTCGTTACATTGTTTGTGCATTACATCTTTTTCTACCGTGATACATTTCTTGGGCGGATGAGGTGATAACGCCATCTGCAGGATGCTGAAGGTACTGGATGCTATTTATGAGCTAAATCGCAGGAACGTGAATAAGCTGTGGCACTTTTTTGCACATTTAACACTGACTGAGACTGACTTTTTATTTCTTTTTTTCATTTATTCTATAGTGCCATTTTGAAACATTGAGGTGGTAAATTAAATTTCTATATTAGGAAATTAGGGAAGAGTTTCTTGTTTTTTTTTTGTACATATCTTTTTTTGTTTGTTTGGGTAAAATATTTAGTTCTTTTAAAATTGGATACTTTGCAACTTTTCCTTGTCTTCTTGGAATAGGTTACTTGTAACTAGTACTGTAGTAATTTCTACAGTAAGGCATTCGTACTTTTACTCTGGTATGGCTACAGATACTCTTCACACTTCTGCTTGTCCGTACAGGAAACGCCACTTTCCCTGGCTGTTTTAAAAATAAATAAATACATGGAAAAAAATCCAAGTTAGTCCAATGAAAACAAATGCATTTTGTCACACGTAATTGTCTCGGCGCTCTTAAAAATCGTGTGCTTTACAATGCGACGGTCACAGAACTGACCCCAATCACAGGTTGAGTCTGGAAGGTCCTCGAACCGTACAGAGACCCACATTATCCACTGAACTGCCCACTGTCTGCTACGGGCAACAGGAACCCATTACAGCCAGCGCAATTACCATGCCCATCCATCCACACTGGCCCGTTCTAATCTGGTTAAGTGCATTTTCCTGCGAGAGGTTCAAATATGACTCTCTCTCTCTCTCTCTCTCTCTCTCTCTTCAACGAGGTGCACTCATTCCCCCCTCCTCTTTCTCTCTATCTGTTTTTTTCCAGCTCGGACTTGAGAGCTCAATTTAGGGTTGATTTAATTTATTCTTCAAAACATCTCTAATGACGTTAGACGAAAGGTGCATGTACTGACGGCCCCCCTCCTTCTGTCTTTCTCTGTCTCTCTCTGTCTTTTCTGAGTCTCTCTTATTCCATTAGACAGTAAATCAGGTTTAAAGACCATACTGAAGCTAGATGCTATTATGGGTGATTATCAAAACAACAGACAGTAGGGGAAAAGTGTTTGCTAACTGGTTTATCTGTCCGTTCAGCGAGCGCTGAACTACGGGCAGATGGAGAGGCTCGAAATTATAAATCAAGCTTTTCAAAACTGAATATGCTGCACGCAGGAACCTTTGACTCCAGATTGGGGAAAGAAAACAGTCAGACTGAAGTGAATTGATAAAATGACCACAATCATGGGGAGGGGGGCAAAATTGTTTTTGCTCTTTTTTTCCTAGCTCGAGACACTTACAGCCCTCTAATCATGATTATTTTTATCCCTGATAATTTTTTTCTTCACATTCTAACACTACATACATTAAAGTGTTTTTTCTAGCAACTTTAAATTAAATAACTAATGCTACAAATATATGTACGCACACACTTATGACATAAATTGTTTATTTTAAAAAATCTATTTCTATTACAAGTTTATGTATAGTTTTTTTTTATAAAATCATTTTAAAAACAAAAGAGCTATGTATGTTTTGCTATGAAATAGCAACTTGTCATAAAGTAACATTTGCTAGGGTACAAAAATAAAACTTATAAAATGGTCAATATACATTAGTCAAGGTTAACCAAATTGTTTTTCAAATGATTTATATTCAGAAAGTTTTTCAAAAGGCACACACACACACACACACACACCCACACACACACACATAATGTGAAGAAATGTTCTACCGGTAATAGTCCATCATTAAAAAAAACCCCATTAAATTGTAACAAATGTCACAATATTAAAAATGATACTGTATTAACTGTGCAATTTACATTGCTAATTCTGCTGCTAAATCAAACCATGTATTTCCAAGACTATAACCACAAGCACAGCAGAACAGATCTATAAAGTGTACAAATGTCTACGCTTCTCTCTCTCGACAGGGTTTGCTTGGAGATTTATTCTGTGTGTGTGTGTGTGTGTGTGTGTGTGTGTGTGTGTGTGTGTGTGTGTGTGTGTGTGTGTGTAAAGTGGCAGAAATTGATGAGGGAAGTTCATCTGCATAGCTTGCTTACAGCTGTCAGTGAGTACTTCATTACACTGATCTAGTGATTAACCTCGGAACTGGGAGTAAAGTGTGTGTGTGTGTGTGTGTGTGTGTGTGTGTATCCACTAGGGGAGACAGACAGCTGAAAGTGTCTGTCTACTGCAGGAGAAGCATTATAGTATATCTGTTGTTAGTCTAGCACAGACAAGTGATAGAGTTAGAAAGACTGACTTTTCAAGCTTTTTCCATTTTTTACACATGCTTTTTATTGGGGTCATCTAGGAATTTTTAGCGGTTTCTAGAAATGCAACCCACAACCTGTTCATCACATTGAGCATCACATTGAACCTGAAAAGCTCCAGAAAAGCTAAAAATATACAAAAGAAGGCACAAACTGTTCACAAATACACTTTACTATTATACTGATACATTCTGATTATTTCATAAAAATGTAATAAATTGTTGAAGACAATGTCGACAATCATTTAATAATCCTCAGGCGTTGTTCACCATTTTTAAAACACGTACTTATAGAAAATCTTGTAAAGCACGTTTATCGAGGAAAACGGAAAAGAGGAAAGGGAAAATGGCGCAACAACGCTAATCACACTAAATGCAAAAAGGTTAAGACTTGTGGGTTAGGAGATAAATGCAATTGGTTAAAAAGCAGTATGCAGTGTGTGTGTGTGTGTGTGTGTGTGTGTGTGTGTGTGTGTGTGTGTGTGTGTGTGTGTGTG
>MU204318.1:2735042-2752237 GCA_017309775.1 Paedocypris sp. Pulau Singkep | reverse complement strand
AGGGAGTGTGTGTGTGTGTGTGTGTGTGTGTGTGTGTGTGTGTGTGTGTGTGTGTGTGTGTGTGTGTGAGGTTAGTGGGGTGAGCTCATGCTGCGAGGCTGTGTGTGTGTGTGTGTGTGTGTGTGTGTACTTGTGGCCGTGTCTCTAATAGATATGCTAATGCCGTCATTCTCTCCACTTCACTCTTTTATTCTCCCAATTAAAGCAAACGCCTAGAAAAGAATAATTAAGCCATGCACGGGCAAAAGACTGCTACAATGCTGCTCTAATGAAACATTATTGATTTCCTTTTTATCCAGTGCTGCTCTCACACACACACACACACACACGCACACACACACACACACACACACACACACACACTGAAACAAATGGACTTATGGGAAGTGGCCTCCTGCTTGCCAGAACTTCCATTGTGCATCCAGGCCAATTAGAAACCCAGCGACAGAAAAGAACGCAGCACGCAACCCGACAAGAATCTGCAACAAAACATGGCGTAGATACGAGTGTGTGTCCTGATTTTTCACCAGCTCCAAAGCTTAATGAAACTGAGCAGTCCACATAAAGACCCGCACTACAATTATATGACAGTGATCTCCAATATTCCTGCTGGTTTATGAATGGCTGGATGGTTCGTGTTTGGACAAATTAGCCAAAATTAGGCTTAAACAAAGGCAATTTTAAGCACTTTGCAATTGTCAGGTAATCCCACAGACACAAGCCGTTCCGAATCAATATGGCTGCAATTAAAAATTTCCAGGCCGTCATTTGGACCTTCAGAGACAGCGCTGGGGAAATTATAGGGTGTCTTTAAAGCCTTAATGTGTGCATTTACACGGACCCAAGCCTGTAATTATTCACTCGTGGGCCAAACAACTCAGTCTCGGTCAGTGAAACAAAACAGAAAAGCCAATGTTTTTCCACAGATTCACAGGGAAATGCTGTAAATTCTCGGAAGAGATATGCAAATATAGCTGCAAGCAGAGATAAAGCAAGGGACTTTTATTTTATTTTTTGGATAATCAGAGAACAATTTTTGTGTTTTCAAATATGAAAACTGGCTTGTTCGTGATTGAATGGCAAGGTTACAAACAAATACATTATTTTAAAATAAATTAACAGTACACTGTCAAATAATCTATTCTAATCATTATTTATGTAATGAATCAGGAAGCTTTGAATGTTCCACTTGTTGGAAATATTTTCAATAAGCAAGTTGAGCAAATTGATATTTATTGGTATTGATATGACTTGTAATTCCTAGCTTTAAAGGTTTTTAAACCTTACACCTATTTGTCAAAATTAATTGCACTTCTAATTAGTTGTTTCATCATGATTTATACAAGTATTGAAAAAAAGACACTACAAGTTAACATTAATCTAGTTTGGTTTAGACAAAAACCGCAGAATAGTTCAAATTAGTGTAACACTTTGAAAAAAATTATGAAAATTACATATGGAATATGTAAATATAATGGAGCTAATTATCTCATTAGCCTATAAATGCAGTATTCTGCTCATATTTGACCTTACTTGAAAAGATATAAAGAACTTATCTTATTGTATGTAAAACAATTTATTTTGCTGGTAAACTTAACACAGCCCATTATGTTCAAATCAAGCTAGGCCATAATTGGATAAAAAAATACATTTATAGGAAAACTCTAGCTGAAGATAAAATGTGTGAGGCGCTTTAACGCTACATTTTTATTCTTTGCTTTCTCTCTCTCTCACTACTCGTTTTCCAGCATGGGTCACAGAGAACGAGCAAGACCATCATTTACAATGTAAGGCTTAGGCTTCGTTTGTGATGTGTTTCTACGCTTTTCCTTTTACCCAGTCAAGCGACTGGTTAACAAGCACAAGATTAAAAACACATTTCTCAATAAACATCCTGGTCACAGCACTTAAATGGACACTGCATTGAGATCGAAAGCACATTAGTCTAAATACTAAAGCTCTCTCGCCGCGCTTTCAATTCACTACTGCCCAATGAAACACAGAATTAGACGCGGCGACTATCACCATCTAATGGACTAATAACAAAATCTAATAAAAGCTGTTATCAGCGGCAGAACCGCATCACAGTGCACAGAGGAAAAAAGAAAGAATGGAGGAATAAAAAAAAGTTGCTCGTGGTAGCAAGCTTAATGGTTTTTCACATAGGGGAAGAGAGTAATTTAAACAAGTACATTTTGTGCTTGTTTTGTCTCGCTTCAGACTGAAAATGGGCCAAATCCTTTTTTTTTTTTTTCGCTTTTGAATGAATGAAAAAAAAATGCAAGTGACAAGAAGGGGGGTTTATAAAAGAAAAGAAATATAAAAGCCAGACTTGCTCCATTCTAGGGACCGGCGCGCGCACACACACACTCTCTCAGACGGACACACACACACTTCCTGTGCACACACAAAAAAAAAAAAAGACCACTGTAGCTCTTAATACACCTGGAATTCTAAAATATCGCAACAATAAATCCTCGCTATTTTTTTGTTTCATCTTAGTCTTAGTTTCTTGTAACATAGTCAGTGGAATGCTAAAAATAGACAGGAAACAAATAGTTAACTACCCCCCCCCCCACCTCCCTAGCCCCCGTCTTTTTATTTCATCCGTTAATAGAATTTACGATAAATTAACTGCGCTTTACTTTAAGAAGCAGACTCCATCAATGAGGCGGGAGGCGTCCGGTTACAGTACGGGGAACTGACTCGGCACTCTGAGAAGATGCAATTAGGCCCATTAGCCCCAGTCTAATTAGCCGAAGGTTATGTTGATATTTCAAGTGCTGTTTTATTACGGTGTTTTGTTTCCGAACAGCATCTCCAAAAACAGCGCCGGGAGACTCGGACAGAGAGGAACGGGTCAATAGAAAGCCCAAAAGAGAAAGAGAGAAGGTCTGGATGAGGGAAAGAGTAAAGGAGAAAGGGAGAGAAAGACTGAAAGGTAAACGAAAGCCCCCGACTGAGAGAATTTAAATTGATCTGCTTGAGGTGCCACATTTAATTGTTAGGCAACAGAGAGACATGACATTTTACCTCCTCTTTCACTCCCTCACTCCTTCACCGTTCTATTCTCTCTCTCTCCACTCGCATTAGCTCACCACATCGCCTCAAGTTCTCCGGCTGGAGGCAGACAGTCTACCAGACGCTGTCTCCTTGTCCACACGTCCAAACCATCATGATCACCAGCTCTCCATCCCCCACGCGTGCACACATACACATGCTGGACATGACCCTGACTCATCCGCTCTGCCCTTCTCACTCATTCTCGTAATTTCCCTCTCTTTTCAGGATCCATATCATCACTTTGGATGCATTGCTTTATTTATATTCCATCCATCTATGTTATCCAAAACTATCCCTTTCAGGTTTTCTTTTGCAGAAGAAGAGTGTGTGCGTGAGTGTGTGTGTGTGTGTGTGTGTGTGTGTGTGTGTGTGTGTGTGTGTGTGTGTGTGTGTATGTGTGTGTGTGCGTGCGTGCATGCATGTGTGTTTGTATATGTTTGTGTATGTGTGTGTGTGTGTGAGATAAAGAGCAGAATATAAATGATTTAAATATTAAAGGGATCATTATTCAAAAACGACTTTCCTCTGTATTTCTGCAGCTGCACAGAAGATCACGACACTCAAAACAATTGACTTCATTACAATCAATTACTGTAGGATTCATCCAGCAAAGATAAACCGAGCTGTTTATCAACATCACACGCACACACATATACACACACAGGCATTACAGGTTCGAATCCCTTTCCTACAATTGAGTGTCCTGGGTGAAGACACAGACCCCCACGTGCCCCCCGTGCCATGGCTTAGGGCTGCCCACTGCTCTGGGCTTGTGTTTACTTCAGTGTGTGTGTGTTTGTGTGTGATTTCGCTGGATGATTAAATGCAGATCACAATTTTGATAATGCCTCTAGTGGCCAAAGTCACATATTTCACGCTACACTTAATAAATGTTGTTTAAACGTATTAAAACACTGTGTGCACACACGCGCACACACACACACACCTATGTATCTGAGTTGGAAAAGTTGGAAAACACATTTCATGTACATTCGTGTATCTTTGTGCGTGTGTTAGTGTGTGTGTGTGTGTGTGTGTGTGTGTGTGTGTATCAGCCTTTATTATTTAATTAATTACATTGTTCATTCATGTACATTATCATTGTTTTGACAAAGAATGACAAAAAATACTGTTAGAGGAAATAATAAAATGTTGAATTGAACTTAACGTGATAAAAATGATGACTTCATCTCTTCTATTTCTTTCATTGATTTCATATGCTGAACACAAAAAAGGTCTGTAGTGTTTAGTTGTCGGAAGCAGTACTTGCACCAGCTCACCAAAATAATGTGAAACTTATTAAACACATTGCCATTCATACTAAAATGAAATGAAAAAAGTTTTAAACCTAAAAACTCTAAACTCATTTCAAACAAGTCAAAGAAAATTAAACAAAAACAAGAAATCTCAGTCTCCGAGACCATGTTTGTAAAAAAAAAAAAAAAAAAAAAAACCCTAATTTTGGATTAAGACCCAGATTCCAGACAAGGCCACGGTTCTCAGTCTGTTTACAACAAAGAGAATCAAGTGTGTGGCTAGTTATGTATTGCTAGATAGCGCCTGGGGGGCTATCAGGTGTCTGCCCCCTGCACACAAACTCCACGCAATCCAGAAGACAAACCCCACCATGAATCAGCCCGCAGCCATGAGAGCAGCCATAATCAAATGCTTTTGATGGAGAAAGGATGGATGTGTTTGATGCATAGAGATGATGTTTCCCACCCTGGAGACTCCAACTCATTGATGGAAATGTCGGACATCTGCTTTCCGAACTCATGATCAGAAGCAGTTTATAAGCATCTGGGATGGTTAAATGAACAAACCACGTTAACTAGTCACATTCTGGATCACCGAGTCACTTCTTTATATTTTTGATACATTTTTATCTTTAATTTTACTGTATTTTTATTGCATTTGTATCTTCATCTTCATAGTTTTTATAGTATTTGGTTCATATTTTTATCTTATTTTTACAGAACTTTATTGCATTTTTCATATTTACCATTATTATATTTCTTGCTTGCTTACTTATCCTGTTTTCTAGAATGCATCATTGCCCCCAAATCCCCCCTGTGTGTAAATGCCGGATGATCGGCATTTAACTTCATGTTGTACCATGCATGATGTGAATGTGAAAAATACAATTAGAATTTTACTTTGTAATGAACAATAAATTTGCAAGATTTGATTCAAAGCAAACTGGAATTGATAAGTTACAAAAGTCGAGGTTGGTTTCAAAAAGTCAGTTGTGAAAATTTGCTCTTCTTCATATTAATTGATGAAATTCTAAGCGTTGTAACTCAACATTAATGCACGTGGCAAGAATAAACTGAAAAAAGAATCAAGAATAATAATAAGAGCGGAGTGCATGGGGTAAATGAGGAGGTGTTAATGAAAGTGAGCAAATGTGAAGGAGATGGAAAGAGAGAGAGATGAGAGAAAAAGTGGGGTAGAATAGGAGGTAAAATCAATGGCTGGTTTTTCCACTACAATATTTGGTTTCTTGGGGCATATATGTTTCCACGGAGCCTGAGCATAAAGGCCATTGAATCGAAACGTCAATTCATTATCTCAAAGAGGCAGCTTCTAAAGCTCCAGGCTTTTCCAGGAACAGCCTCACCTCAAGACCTGCATCGCTGTAACCAGAGTGCGTATGAAAATAACAAATTAATGCGGCCCGATTGATCTACGCCATTTCCGATCTGTTTCGCTTTTAGATTGAACGGAACGAAAACAATTTTTTTTTTAAGCTGGCAAAGACATACTTGTAAAAATAGGTTTGCTTGTAAAAAAAAAGTGTTTTTAAATCATTATGAGGTAAAGTTCTGACAACAACTTCTGAAAGTTCTGAAAATTATTTAATTAAAAATGTGTTTAATAAAAACAAAATTTGTATGGATAACATTTTGATTGATATTTCATGAATTAGTGATTATTAAACAATGTTTAATAATCAACAAATAAACAAATTAATATTAAAAAAAATGTTCATTCATTGAAATGCAATTTTAAAACGCAATTTTGAAACGCAAATTCAGTTTCAACAACATTAAAAAAACCGAGTACGGATATTTTAGGATTAAAAAGTTGCTTCATAGGTGAAATCATGAAAAAAAAAGTGAGATTGTCTATTTCAATATGATTTTAAGCAACATCTGGTGTTTTAATCCATCAACATTAGACTTCCACAGCACAACATGTTTGTGAAGGTTTAAAGTTGATGAAAATCTCCCGTAAAGACAAACGCCAGTGGCTATGAGGCTGGATTAATGATCAATACGTGCATTGGTTCACAACAATGGATAAATAGAGCCATTACTGTCATTTAGTGCACTCATAATTATCGTAATAATGTGTAGCTATTGATTTTTGATTGGGTTTTGGACATAGAGTCAGTAAAAATAGAGGTGGTGGAAAACGTAAGTACGTCTTAGCTCAGCAGACAGTCGCGGTGGGATACAGGCGTCTGTGGCCAACCTCCGTTGACATCCATCCGTCCATTTCAACCACCCGGCACTCATTTTTTCCCCATTCACGTTTCATGCCTTCCCTCCATTTCGCATTTGCTAATCCAGCTCCCGGTTCATGTTTCGGTCTCTGAAGGGCATTGCGGCAAAGGGATCTGTCATGGAGCTTATCGCCAGCCTGTTCATCCTCCATTTACAAATATTTCTTTGTAAATAACGTATCTTGTCTTTATGTAACATCCCAGTGGGGCGGTGGAAGACCCTCCTGGGGTGAGTCTGGGTGCAGAAGTGGGGTCACTATTGAACCCGGAGCATCTGTCTGGGAATTTGTGGAAGTTGGCCGGCCTGTCAGATCCAAGAGCAGTTTGACATTTTACGCTATTGTTATGTGACAGGGGATTAGGTTTAGTGAAGACCAGATCTTTGAGGTAACTGTTACTCAGAACCATCTGTTTGGTGTCTTGAGGAATCCACTCGTCCTAAACGCACGATCCAAAGTCACTGCTGCCCCGAACCCAAGAAGAGCCCCGTGCTAACAGTCCCAGAGGGGCGAGCGCCTTCTGTTGCTTGGGGCGACAGCCCCTCCTATAAACCCTGCCAGTCCCTTGTTACCCCATAATGGACGACGCATGTCATCAAGACCAAAAGAACATCCCTAAGGACCCCTCTGGGGCTGCCCTCGCCTGCCCGCTCCCCTTGACTTCTGCTGCTTAAAACATAATAAATAATCCTTCATTTGACAACCACTGAAATTGACCACAGCTAAAACCCTCATTATTTAACAGCAATGTCAAATAGGAACGACCAAGCAACATACTGGGAGAGGTAAAAAGAAACACTGTACTTTAAAATTACTGAAAAAATTACTCTTAACTTAAATTTCAATTATCTAAAATGATTGTCTTCCTAACGTTTTTTTAGTGGTTAGTCCTTAAGGGTCCTCAAGTTTGAATTTCTAAACGTGCATCATCATATCATCTTCTGCATCATCTTCTCAACTTTTACGCTTTTTCTCGACTTCAACTTCTTCATCAGTTTTTTTCCAATGACTTGAATAGGAGTCATCATGTAAGAATCCTATTTTTTCCACCCTTTACTGCCGAAATGTCATTTTTAAATCTTTGTTCTCAAAATTTAAAACATCAATTCTGAATTAATCTGCTCATCTTCAAAGTTTCATCTATTCTGCTTGTCCTCGTATTCATCTTCTTACGATTGACCATTTTCTTTTTCCACAGTTTCTGATTGTCGTCGTAAAATGTGTTGCATTGACTTCCAATTGGTCTGGACTTTCATCTAGTTTGTCAAATCAAAGCGTTTTCATATTTATTTTATTATATCTAATTTTCGAGTATCGCAGACTAAACGGATTTCAATGGAGTCATTCAATCAACTTTTATCAGCTTTTTTGGCGTTTCTTTGTTTCTATCTGTGTCTACTTTTACCTTTCCTAAACATTCAACATTTTCCTAAAAACATTAAAAATGTGCAGGTCTTTTGAGACAGAAATTACGACTTTAGACTTGAACGACAAATTCATAGCTTCTTAAAAACCTGCATCAAATAGTATTCCATTTGAAATGTGATTTGACAAACTATCCAGAGCAACAAATTTTAACATGATGACAGCGTCCATCTCTTTGGATCCGACTGCATTGAGGCAAGCCAAATGTGGCTAACGCTAAAACGACTCCAGCCTTAAAAATACGAGAATTAGACGCCATAACACTTTGCACGCACCGAACACCAGTGGGAGAATCTGTGTGTGCGCCCCCTTGCTAATTGTGTCCAATTTGGGCAGTCGCCACCTTGGACTCAGACTGCGACGTATTAGCTTCATTAGCTGATTCAATGTAATCACCGCACTCCAAAACAAACAAACACAGCAGCGAAAGCCAGCGCTCAGTCATCCTGCCAACACGCGCCAGCCAGCGCCGCCGCTTTTAGGAGCTGGATTTACATGCAATTATCTTCTTATATAATTAAGCACATTCGCTTAACGAGCACCTTGCAAACCGATGGCTCAAAACGAGAAGCGAGCGAGAAGCTGAAAGAGGGAGAAAGGGAGTAATTAGCTGTTGATACGTCTGTGTTAATGGAGGGAATTAAAGAACATACGGGCTTGAATAGATGAAGAGAGAGGTGGGCAGGAAGACACTGATCAAGAGGGGCAAATCATCTCCGCAGCTGAACAAACCCAGGCTGGACGCAGACATCAAACAATCCGCGCAAAAAAGCGGGAAAAGTCGAACCATCACACAGCTTGTTACACGTTTGACGGAAAGAAACCACAACTCGCCGCTCGCCTCCAGCCAAGACCTGTTTCACCACAAAGCGGACCCTTGTCATGTCCCAGTGCCATACTGTCACCAAGCGGGTCACCTCCCTCGCCCCCCCCGCAGTCAAACTGACCTCTTCTTACAGCCACATAATACCTTAAACCCCTCAAAGGCAATGGCATTGTGCTGCTAATATGGGTCCTTCAGCGGACCCCAGGTGTAAAATATAATCCAACCGGGCCAGGCCGGGTTCAAAGCCTCGCCTGCTTTTGAATGCCTGCCAGAGTCCCATCGCCATGATTGCTATAGCACACACTGAAAAGACGATACAAACCATGAGCGTCAGTAAGAATATCTGCCCGCCTTTGTTCCACTGAGCCTGTCCAACACTTTATCAGTCCTGAGTGCGGATTACCTCAGGGAGCCACACGAACATGACACCCACCCTCCACAATACAACCTACCGCCGACTCCCCGCACTAATTGGCGATGTTCACCTCACCATCAGTTGGAATTGGGATTTGGGGAGTCAGCTGCCATTTGAAAAGCTGGGAAGGGGAGGACGACTGTCGGCGTAATGGAATTTGCAAGTGGAGAAATCTTCGTATGCGGATTTCACACGTTGGGAACATGCTTTATGAACGCCATCAAAGTCGCGAGAGGGAAACGGGACATTCCCAGAAAGTTTCACAGCAGGACATACTGTAGTGGAAAGGCCGTGTGTTCAGATTTTGGTTGCAGTGCCCTCATCTGGTGAGCATAGGGAATGACGTGAATCCAAGTATTGAATTAGATTTGGTTGAGTTTAATATTCCCACAAGGGGAAGTTTGTGTGTTTTACAGAAGCAGGCAACAGGAAGCAGTTCAACAACGAAAAACAAAAACAGCAACAGAAAAATTGAACTACAAAAATTGTGCAAAAATGAAAAAAAAAAAAAAAAAAAAGTGCAGTGTTTTGAGATTCAAGCTTAATATACACTAAATCAAAAACTTCACATTTAAATATACCTACAATTATTTGCTTTTATAATATGTTTATAAAACTTTAATAGTTTGCACATAAACACACGAGAACCTACAAAACCAATATGCTACTTTTCCCACAAACCAAAACAATGTATTAACTTAAAATAAACAAAGCTTTGAATACTATTTTTACTATGTACTACTATATTTGTATACTATATTATAGAAAAAAAAAAAAAGAAAAAAAAAAAAAAAATATATATATATATATATATATATACAGTATATATACATGTTACTATATATGTACGTATACTATATATACTATATTTATATTATATAGTAGTGCAATTAGGTGGTGCAAGTGTAGTGTTTCGAGATTCAAGCTTAATATTAACACAGAGTTTGAACACTACAGACCAGAGAGTTTTACATGCATGAAATACACACACCTACAAAATTGTACACACATGTACACAACTACTCACACAAACACACACATTATGCCAATTTTCCCACAAACCTTGCCACAAAACTTAAAATACACAAAACTTTTACTACTTTTTACTATATACTACTATATTTTGTGGTACTAGTAAAGCATTCTCGTTACCTAACTACCATTTTATTACTATGGTATTAATCCATTTATTACCATTTTTTTGTGTAACTGCAAAGTTTTTGTAGACAGATCACTTGTTCTTCATTGTTCTGATCCAAACACACTGGCAGAACATTTTTCTTCCCCTCTTTTTCTCCTATTTTCTCCATCCCCCTTTTCATTCTCCCAAGGGAGGGAGAGACTCCAAGGTCTTTCATTCGTTCTGTTATTATGCCCCATCTACGCGGGCTCATTTTTCACCCAGCTTACATTAACTATTGATATTGATTTCTTGTAAATGCTGCTGGAATGGACGGGCCAAAGTTCTTCTGTGATTGTTCTGCTTTACCTGTGTGTAATTCATATCAGCTCCACTAAAGTCAGGCCCGGTGCAAGGGTGTCCCGATCGAACATGCCACTGAGAGTTTCTTGAAGACATCAGCCATAATCCCAATCGCATGTCTGTTCCATCTTTGAAACTGGACAGCAAACCAGTAAATACTGACTATGAAACATATGTCTTTGTCCATCTTTTACAACAAAATCTCCCAAATCTCGGAATTTATCCTCTAAAGCCCACAGGGAGCTCCATAATGCCATCAGATGATTTAATTTGTGTCCCATAAGCAAATGACTGTCAGTTAATATTATCTGAATAAGCCAATAGGGGTTTCAACGGGTGAATTACTACATGGAACCCATCTGGTGGGCAAGAACGCCAGCAAAACACACACACACACACACACTCAGTGGAAACTATGGTAAAGAAGACCCGAGGCTACATTGGAAAGCCAGCATCATTCAAAGTTAATGGAATGACTCAAGCTTAAGGATTTACAGTTAAATAATAATAAAAAAATATACCGCATCACATTCTCGGAAGTATTCTTTTCCCCCGTTATAATTCAGTATAAATTGGCACAAATTCGCTAGTTATCTCACAGTAAAGAGAAACCTGGCTTCAGACCCGGTTAGAGCCGTTTCATATATTGAGTTTGAATATAATCATGGACGTTTCTGTCAAATTATATAGTTTTGTTACATAAGTCCATTTATAGGTCCATGTAGAAAGGCTAATGTGTGGTCCAGGAATGGATTGGTCACAAATTCTTGCTATATAATCATCGTATAAAAATTCTACAAATCGTATGCATTATAAACCCAAATCACAAATTTAAATCATGCAGAATACAGAAACTAAAATACAGTTTTAGTTTAATATAACTAAAAGTACATGCATGCAAACAATGTTAGTACTAATACTGTAATAAAATAATATATACAAATAATAACTCTATAATTCTGTTTACGGTATAAATATTCTATAAAGTCTTTTAGAAAAATCAAAGGACTCATGAAATTCAAAAAAACAAAATGTTTGAAAGCTGAAAGTGTGCGGTAAATCAGGAAATAAAGTGTGCAAAGTGTAAATAGTTTAGGAAATAGGTCTGAAATAACGATGCGCCTTCGTTTCATAACGATAGTCTGTTTCAGACTATATCATCTACAAAGGCCAGGAAGGAATGATGCATTTTAAAAATTAAATTATTTTTTTTTCATTGTAATGAAAGAGTATCACACATTGTCTACATTTAAACACCAAAGAAGTAACATAAAAGTTTCAAAATCTGACGTAAGTTACAAGTCGGCTGTTCTTCACCTCCACCTGCGTTTCCCCAGCACATCAGGCCAAAGAAAAGTTCTACAGGAGGCCATTTTGCACACAGCGCTCATTAGATATCTCAATCCCCTGTGGCAAAGTGTTAATCCCACCAATCAGATCTCTCCAACTCTAGAAGCTTATATAACCACGGTCACTATTCAGCTCTCTCTCCATCTGGCTGCATTAGACGGCTCCACTTTACACCGCACTCGTTTCCTCATGGAGTGCATTGGCTTTGTCTGTCACGGCAGTGCTAAGATCTCTCCAGCTCGCCACCCCCCTCTCTTAACTCACTTTTTTAATCTGTGTGAGCTGCTGGTTATTACGCGGCGGTGTGGGCCGACAGACAGCTGTGTTTGGGCCACTTGTTCCTCAGCTGTGGCTGATTGCAGGACTCGTGCTCAAGTGTGTGTGTAGAGGCCTGATCATGTGGCCGACTTGCCACTCGCCCTTCTGATGTACGGTTCAAACACCGGCAAATTGACGTTAATCAAATATCACGGAGCACTGGAACAAAGCTAGTCCTCCATTTAGAGCCACACGGGCGAGAAAGATGGAGAGACGGAGCGAGATCCTTCTTTATTTTGCATTTCAGATTCCGGGCACAGAGTTTGGAGGCTTGATTTAATTTCCTTGCGCCCTGCGTTGTGCTGCACTTAGATTGAATAAGGCAGTTAACCAGCACTAGAGTGAAAAGTAGTACTCGGCTCCATGGCAGGCCTGATTGCTCCGAGATACATCTATATCAAGCTAAAAGACTCAAGAGCACAGAAGCGTATTGACTAATGCGGCGCTTAGTGCTGTTCATTACCAATCCGTCCGGGATTCCAGCAATTGACAAGCAGGAACTCTTCACGTAGATGTGCCATTACCTGCTCAAAGTCGGAACTCTTATCCAAATCTTGAGTTCTGATTGTGCACTTGGGTACAAAACGGGCATTTTTCTGGTAGTTCTGCCTAGTCCTGTAATTACAAAGATTTTGATGCTATTTCTCTACATAAATCCGATACGCAACCCATTTTTCCTAAAAGTCTGCGTTTAAGATTTATCAGACAAATGTGATGAGTTGTGCGGGTTTTGAAGGAAAACACTGGGTTCTTGCTCTGAATTGATTCAAGCGGTTGAATCCCACACATTTTGTTGGGATGATGTTTGGACAGTATTTTGGAGCATTAAGACTGGTTTTATTAACATTTTTGAGCGGTCAACATTAAGTCCGCACCTCTCGGTTAAGTACGCACAAACCACATGGGTTCTTATCGCGTAGAAAGGCAAGTGGGAGACCACTGTGTAATCGTAACAGAGACGTAATTGTTCAGCTATCTGTCTCAGACAAATGTGTAAAGTACTTGAGTAAATGGACAATTTAAAGTTAATTTTCTTTCAAATTCTCAAGTTTTTGTTGCTACTTTGTACTGAGTATCAAAAACATAAGCAACTATTACTCTCTACTTGACTAAATTTTTGATTGAGTTAATGTACTGTTTACTATTTGAATGGACACTTACCGTTACTCGTTACATTGTGATAAGTCAGCATCTTTTCCTACCGCGGTTAATTTCTTGAGCGGACAAGGTGATATCGCCATCTGCAGGATGCTGAAGGTACTATATGCTATTCATGAGCATTCAAATCACGTGAGCATGACTTAGCGTTTGCACTTTTTTAGCACATTTGAGTATGACTGACACTGACTTTGTTTCTTTTGTCTATTTTGTCCTGCCATTTTGTAACATTGAGGCGTTTCATTTAATTCCTGTATTAGGAAACAAAAGCTCATAAATAGTTTCTTGTTTGTCACATTTCTTGGCGTTTTTTAAATTTAAGTTCTTTAAAATGGGATACTTTACGACTTTTACTCAAGTCTTCTTGGAAATGGTAAAGATGAAAATGAAAGAAGCAAACTTCAGAAAGAACATCTATCGACGCCCCAAAACAGAAGGCACTTCTATCGAATATCATTTCTTTTAAAAGCCACACACATTAAATAAACATGAGGTGCTTAGTAAACAAGGCCCTAAAGTCGCATTCCTCTTAAATAAAACTTTCTACTGGCTGTACAGAGGCTTTAATATTGCCTTTAATATTAAACGACGGAACTCTGGGTTCATCTATTTTTCATTTATTGAGTACAAATGCAAGATGCCATCAATCGTAAATAAACTACTGACATTTTCGTCTCAAATAAAAAAGGGCACACTTCTTTATTCAGCCGTGTAATACGCGTCTGGTGTATGAAGCAATTTTTATTCTTTAAATTTATTTTAATTTTAAAACATACTGACGTTTAAATGACGTTAAACATTTAAAAATGAGTCCAAAATGGCCGTTTTACTTATCCCATTAAAAAAAAAAATCACATGAATTTATTTTAATTGCAAACGGAAGGATTTGTACTAACTATAGAGTATTAATATCAAATGCTAATGAGGAATAAGAATTTTAAAGTGGTGAACTTAATAACTAGAATAAAAAAAAAATCCCCCTTTACTTCCTATCAGTTAGAGATGTACAAATGGTAAAGAAATGATAGTGGACATATTTACAAATGAAGATGGCGGAGGGAACACGGTAGCGTGTGAATTCATTAGTCATTTGCCATAATTATATTGTGTTTGAATCGTATATTTCAGAAAGGTGAGATCGGTCAATGTAGGCCCGAGGGCAGCCGCTGTGTAATTACAACCTGATATACAAATGGGACCCGTAATGGGGGCCTCGCCTGTGGTGACCCCACCAGAGGATTACCATACAGACGGGGTGAGCCTGTCTCTCAAAAAAAATGAAGGTTCAATAGTGGAAAAAAAATGGAGATCTTTTGATGCCAAGCCCAGTGGGTTCAGACAGCCTCCCTCCTCGCCCGCGGCTCCACACGTCACAGCACAGTGACATTAATCTGAGAGGCTTGTTAATCCCTCATCGAACAGGTACACAGAATATTGCACGAAGGAGTAAAAAAAGAAAATCAGACGGTGGGATTTATAACAAACGCGGCGACTTGCTCAGTTAATTCCCCTCCGTGGCGGTGACGTGCATTATTCACCTGCTGAAGATGGAGAGAGCGAGAGAAAGACAGACTAGTCTCTTTACGTCTAATTTCCTCAGCAGGATGGATGAATATTTGTTTATCATTCTCTCTCTTTCTCAGCTCATTTGCATAGGTAGATTGAGAGACAGTGTGAAAAACGAGACGCGGGGTGAACGGGAACGTGGGGTTTGCGGTTGATGAATGGCTCTGGTTGGATGGAGCTACACTTCTGTAAATGTTTGATTAGCTGTAAATGATTACTGTTAGACTTTAAGGTTAGTACGGTTTAATCTGCTTTTTGCATTGGATCAAGGCCAGGCAATGGACGTTCCGCACTGTGCATGAACTATTAAGAAAAGTTCCATGTTGTATTTATGTATGCAAACGCTTTATTTGCATACCACACATACCAATAGTCATGAATACCAACATCGGTTTAGACATACACATAGTAATATGTTCACAGGCTTAAATTTGGATTAATTTAAAAATGATTTTCATTTAATATTTGATTTGCTTTCCAGGTTGATTTATTACGGTAAATTACAACAATTCACATTGCATTGCTTGGATAAAAAGTCTTAACAATGGTTTGTTTGAATTACAATTTTTTTGTTTTTATATTTACTTTTTGCTTTTTCATAATTTTATATTTAAATTGTACACAAGGGCAATATTGTGTTCATATTGCAAAATTCAAATGATTCTTTTTGCAATAGTTAAGTTCAACAACCAATTCACTCACTTACTTTCTTTCTGTCGGTCTTTCTTTTTTAAATCTAGTGTAGTGAAACTAAAGAAAAGATATTCCTAGAAAATTTCGAAGACTAGTTGGTGTTTATTTTAAATTCAGGTACTGTACAGGTTTAGCTTTTATAAGAAAAAAAGAAAAGAAAAAAATAGAGTAGTCCAGCTCAAAAAAAAAAAAAAAAAAAAACACCTACAGTGCCTGAAACAAGAACAAGAAAACCTTATTTCATCTCTCACCTGCCTCCACCTGCTTGAAGGGACAAGTAATTACACAAGTCCAGAGATATTTTTCATTAACTGAAGTTTTGGCACCGTCGACCGTTAATCTCGTTTTTATCCTTTTTAATTTCACTTCTGTCACATTAATCTAATTTCAAACAATTGCTGTGGCCCGGCCTGATTGGAATTTCATTTTAATTCCATTTATAAAACCACTCCTCATTTATTGTGGACAAAAATGATCACGCTGCTGTTGACCAGAAGCTCTGAACGCTTGCTGGAGAAAAGCAGAGGGACAGAATGCGGAAAGCGTTGGCACATGGGTCACGAAGCCTTTGCCCAAAACTCCGCCCTGCTGTTTCCTCCAATCTGTTTGCCTTCCCGTGGTGACCTTTCTCAGAGTGAGATGTATTAGGCTGGTAACTCATGCAGGAACACTGCATTAGGCAGCCACACGCGCCCGACTGACAGCCACAGGAACTGTGGGCTAATGCCAACAGGCACCTCCAAACTTCCCTCATGAATCAGTAGTGCTAACACTCTTTCTTTCGTTCTTTCTCTCTCTCTACGTATATCCGTTTGTTCGTCCACTCACTCACTCACCCATCCATCTGTCCACCCATTCATCTATTTATCCATCCACCTATCCATCTATCTGTCTGTCTGTCTGTATATCTATTTATCAAACCATCCATATTTCTATCCATCCAACAGTAAATCTGTCTGTCTGACAGTACATCTGCCTATCAATCAATCAATCAATCTATCTATCTATCTATATTTTTATCCATCCGTCCGTCCGTTATGTCTGTCTGTGTATTCATTCATCCATCCACCTGTCTGTCTGTTCATTTGTCTACCAAACCATCCATTTTTCTATCTGTCCATTCATCCACCCACCCAACCCTCCAAATATCCATCCATCCATCCTTCCATCCATCTGTCTGTCTGTCTGACCATCAATGCATCCAACCAATTGTTCATACACTCATTCTCCATCCATCCAACCATCCAACCATTCATCTATCTGACCCTCAACTCATTCATTCATCATCCATCCTTCTGTCAGTCTATTCATCCATCCATCCATCCATCCATTCATCTAATGGTACATTGACTCATCCATCCATCTATCTAACTAACCATTCCATCAATCCA
>MU204318.1:2665695-2734942 GCA_017309775.1 Paedocypris sp. Pulau Singkep | reverse complement strand
TTTTTTTTTTTTTTTTTTTTTTTTTTTACATATAAGAAATCCCATATGTACAAACGAGAGCGACAAAGTGAGTAAGAAAGAAAGAAAGAGAGGGAGAGAGAGAGAAGCTCATTACTCTAACCTCTGATTGGGTGAACGGGGTGAGCTGGGCGATAATAAAGCCTGAATTTTTCACTACGGTTAAAAATGGCTCCGTGACAGCCAAGCAAGAGAGCAAGAGAGCAAGAGAGCAGACAGCGCACAGAGGGCCACCGAATTAGCAATACCATACATCATAAAATCTAATTAAACCCGACTGCACAGCCAAATGAGCTCTCTCGCTCTCCCGCCATTCTATTAAACGAGCTGGAGAGGCCTGACTGAATTATTCACAGTGAAGGATTTTGCATTTATACAAAAATTGTGCACTTAATTGTCCATGCTATATTACAGATTTGGCCTTATGTTAACAATGAGCCTTAAGCACACTTAGTGGGCCATATCCAGAATCTGACAGAGCCCATGCGTTTGCATAGAGTTCCGCAGTGGATGGAAAATTGAGAAGCTTCTTCTGTAGGAAGAGTGATTCTTCTCGGACAATTAAACATTACACATACCAATTAAAATAGATAAAAGCTCATTTGTAGAGACTGTGGCGAGGGATGAGTAGTCCATACGGACTGATCCCGAGACGAGGACTCATTACAGTGGCACCCCAACTTACACATTTCTTGGCTAACAAAAGTTTTGAGTTACGAAATGCGTCTCCCAAAAAATTCTGTTCCGAGTTACGGCATTTTTTTCGAGATGCGATAGGAGCAAGTTTTTTTCTTATGTCTAGAGTGCAGGGATATGAGAAATCCCAGGCGTGTAAAAAGGTTGATTAATACGTATATATAAAAAATAGTTTGAATGAATTATTAATATTATTATCTTCACATCAAAAACAATCATCATCAAAAACAATAAATGTAACAAAGTAACATGTAACATGTTTTTTATTACCTTTGTTAATGATATTTTATAATTTCTAAAAAAAATCTGAATTTACAGAGGCTTGTAATGGATTAGGGCATTTACACATCAATCAATCAATCTACCGTAAAACCTCTAATAGAACACCACCTCTAGTAGAAGACCACCTCCAATAGAATGCCATCATGACGGAAAGGTTGAAATTAAGACCTTCTTTAATCAGACAGACAGCAACAGCGCCTCTGTTCTAGGATTGAGAAACTAAGACTAAGACTAAGGACTAAGAAATGCAGCGGTTACTTTACATAATTACCGTATTTTAATCTACCGCCTTCTTTTAAGACAAATTGCTTCGATTGCTCCTTCTTACAATGAAACAGGATCATGTAAACGTGTTTTTGACTCATTTTAAAGTTTTAAAAAGATAAATAATTGCGTACAGCACATCTCAGCTTGTCATTGGCCAGTGTCTCAACGTGCTTATCGTGTTTATCATTAAACTTCTAATATCTTAATCCCCTTTTTTTTTCTTTTCATTTATTTATCCAACGAAACGGCTCCCGGCACAAACTTATTTCGTAAGTCGGAGTACCGCAGTATTTCATCTTGAGAGAGTTTGCGATGTGGTGCTCGCAAGTGGATTTTTAGAAATTCAGGAAAGAAAACACCATCAATCACATTTTCGCATTCCCCCCCCAACGCTGCGTTTTTCAATCAATGGACCATTCCACCATATTCCACAAAAGAGACCTTTGTCATAACAGCTATTGCTTTTTTAACACCCCCAACCCCTGCGCTTTGTCTTTCCCTTTCCTCACGCCTATCCCATCATCCCAAGCCGAAAGAAAAAAGCCCACAGCTTTATTATAGTCGCTGTCAATACAGTAATAATAAAGAGTGCTGCTGTAATACACTTTTAACAAGAGCAGCGCGGATGCGTGGCCAGTGAATATTGAGTTTTAAAACTCCTCAGTTTGTGATTTGTGGCCCTGTCAGGGCGAGTATTTGTCAGCGCGGGTTGGTGTTGACAGTTTGCTGGTAAGTTTGGAGTCTAGAAGGCTAAACTCGCTGATCAGCCATTACAGAGAGTTGCTGGGTGACAGTCAGGGTGATGGATCTGTGTTTATCGTGAGCCTGGTTGTGCTGCCAGACATTATTATAAAATAAAAGGTAATTTTGTCAGGTTTCAATCAAGCCACCTGTCGTTTGTCATACTACGGCGCTGGCAACAGTGATGGATTGTGGTGGCCCGGTGTCTGGTGGCTGGAGTCGGGAGGCATTAGCTCCAGGATGATTCTGTTGGGTGTTATCTCTCTGTAACTCACCACATGAGGTCTTAATCTCTGCGTAGGGGAGTGGCGAGATTACTTTTTGATTGGAATTGCGCGTGCCACGTGACTTCGCTCCTGTGGCGCGGGATGCATAAATGACTTTATTTGTTTCACTTTACACTTGATAGTCGAACCGCAAAGTAGCGAGGGATTACTGTATACACACACACACACACACACACACACACACACACACACACACACACACACACACATTACTGTATAGAAACACTCATTGATATACAAATAAATAAATTAAAAATACATTAAAAAAAAACAACCATACCGATATATAATGTTGCACACATCAAAACATTTGCAATTACAATTGATCTTAGTATTTACGGTACATGTATTTAAATGCTCAGATGCTCAGGATAGAATAAAGTGGAAAAGGTTGATATGATGTGGCGAACCCTAATACAAATAATGCAAATACATGTTTTTCTGATACTGAAAAAAAAAACAATACAAATAATTAGTTTGTGATAATTTGTAAGATTACAATTATAATTGTATTAAAGATTACACTTTAAGACATGTAAAATAAACTTAGTCAAACAGCTTATTAGGCCTAATTGAATTATTGATACTAAAACTACTGATATAAAATAATAATTTTTGATGCAGCATTGATTCATTTTCCTTCTCGTGGCACAACACAACACAAGACCACAATGAACAACATCTACATGTGTCTGCAGTCGGCAACAGGGAACAACTTATTCACTGATGCCGGCAAGAGCATTTTCATAATGTCAGTCTATAAAATGACAGTGTTAAAGTCACTATTGTGTTTTCTGATTCGAAACATTTCCAGCTGACCTTCAAAGAGGTTCAGTCCATAGGCGGAATAGAGGAAGCTGATGTAATGGGCTTTTATCTGTGATTAGCCATAGCCACTGTCTCACATTTAAGTATATAATGCTTTAAAAGTATTAACATTAATATTCATGCATACTTGCACTATGGAACCCCAGGAAATCAGGTTTGACTAAGAGAAACCATTACTGCCCAGCATTAAGTTCAGTCAGCCCTCCATCATGCCACGGTTCAAACTGCCTACACTTTTATTCTATAGAAAACGAAGCTTTTCATCCAAATGGAACGTTTGGAAATCTCAGAGTTCAAAATATGCCGCCCCAAAAATATCAACATTGCATTAAGTCCATGCTTTTCTCCAAAGTGACTTACACTATGTAATATTAGGGAATTTGAAAAGAAAACAAATCGTTGGTGTTCCAAACTAAGGATTATGCTACAATAAAGACAAATGATAATATTGTAAATATCTAAAATAATTAAAAAAATACATGAACTGTAAAGAAAAGGGATACCTCAATAACCTAAATTAAACTACAAACTAAATTCAATATTTTTATAACATTCCAACATGTGTGCATGCGTGTGTGTGTGTGTGTGTGTGTGTGTGTGTGTGTGTTTTATATATGCACACACATATATTTACTGCTTAGAAGACGTAAATTAGTAAAATTGTTGAAATATTTGCCCTAACAAATATTTGCATAATTGAGAGCTTTGGCTTTTTAGCTAGTTAGCTACAGTAATAGCTACTTTAGTAAACAGAAGGAGAACAAACTGCTTAGGATATTTTAATCAAACACGCATCAAAATAAATATCGCTGACGTATTGCGATATTTTACTGCTGCATTCACATTGTGAATTTCATGTCAAACAAGCTCTCAAGCAGAATTTGCTGCTAATATTATGCCTGGCATGATGGAGAGAGACATATTCCTTTATCATCTTCCTCTGAAAAGCTAGATTTGTGTGACACCTCGCCATCAGGGCATCCGCTTCACGCTCAGGAGATAAAATGGCACTTGGGATAATGTGGATGGCCTTAAGGTATATGTGGAGGTGAATTATGTCGTGTGATTAATAATCTGGAAATTAAAGACTCACTCATTTTCTAATTTAATTTCATCTCCAATGGAAAAATGTTCACTCTGAGGTAAATTGGCGAATAATGTTGCTCATTCAAATGCAGATGAAATTTCAATCCGGGGTGGCATTGGGAAGTTTGATCGACGCGTCCCTGGTGGATCGTTTCCGCCGCAATCCACCATTACGCCAATTCCCCGGTAGTTGTCGTAATAACGGAAGCGATGGACGAAATGAGAGAAATGGCGTTCCCCTCGTCGCAGACTCATTCACACGCTCCTCTAATCGTATTTCTGCCCTTCAACTCTCCCTCTCACCACCGAAATAATGAACAGCGCAGACGAGGTCAGGAATCACGGGAAATTGCACTGTTTGCTTTGAATTGTGGATTGCTCAACAGCCCACTGTTTCTAATTATTAGCGTGCATAATTACTGGCTTCTGCCTCAATGGGGAGGAAAATAAAAATCGCTGCTGTAGAGTTGATTTAATGAAGGGTAAATGTCAAAGTAATTACATGGCAGCACAGGTTAAAAGCAACGCTAAATTCTCCGGCAGTGAAGTGACATTCACCTGACAGGAAGTGTGTGTGTGTAGGTGTGTGTGTGTGTGTGCGTGTGAGTGTGTGTGAGAGAGAGAGAGAGAGAGAGAGAGAGAGAGAGAGAGAGAGAGAGAGAGAGAGAGAGAGAGAGAGAGAGAGAGAGAGAGAGAGAGAGAGAGAGAGAGAAGAGAGAGAGAGAGAGAGAGAGAGAGAGAGAGAGAGAGAGAGAGAGAGAGAGAGAGAGAGAGAGAGAGAGAGAGAGAGAGAAAGAGAGAGAGGTGGAGAAGGCTAAAGGAAAAACAAACAGAGCGGGAGCTAGAGGGAAGAAGAAAGTGAGAGGGAAAGCTTGAGAAAACGTGCTGATGAGAAGAAAGAAAAAAAACTAAGACTGTGCAAAGAAAGAAGAGAGAGAAGGCTATAGAAAGGCTGAGTAAAGCTATAGAAAACAAGAGAAATCCAGCAAACAGCAGAGCTAAAGAAATAGAGACAGTATGAGACAGTAGAGAAAAAAACACAGGGAAAGGTAGTTACAAAGAGCAGATAGAGAAAGAGAGAAAGAGTTACGGTAGAAAGAAACAACGTCAATTGATGTCATTTTAAGGAATATGCATGTTTTTTCAATACCTCTGGTCCATTTCCCTTCATCCCTCTGTATCTGTCTCCAAGATTTGTTAGACGTTTTACCCAAGGCTTCGACAAAAACAAACCCATTCTCTCCCTGTTCAATTAAAACAATCGATGACGATGAAAGGCATTTGTTCCGACACATTTAACTCTCAACCCGCATCATCACACCATCACCCCAACACTATCCTTGAACTCATGTCACCTACACACAGGATTCTGGGGCCAATTATCTGACACGTTAAATCTACTGCACTGTTGATACATATTTGTGCTATAAATACATTGTTTTAATTTAAATGATTTAACAAATCAGCTACATTTACTTAAAAAAGCATTTGGATAAATTCAAAACAGCTCAAATGTTTACGTTCTAAGAGACGTGTAGCACAAAGGTAACAGTTGTAACAATTCTTTTGAACATTTTTGTAAAGTTTTAACTCTGACACTGAGCCACAGCGAATCAGACAGCATGTGGGAGCAGATAGTTTGCATTGGCCTGCGTGTGTTTAACCATAAACCTATGGTGGCCGGCATTTTATTGCATGGATCAATGGAGCGATAAACGTTTTTGGCTTTCTGGCTTAGTTTTCTGAGGGAAATTGAAAGAGGTTGTGAACTAGGGAATGATTTATCATCCGATTACCATGACAATAATTGTTAATTTGGGTAAAAAAATGTGGCGATATTGGATTACACAGATCAGTGTTTAAATTATTATACAAAAATACTGCATGTCTATGTCTATTATATATATATTTTTTATATTATTCGTTCATTCATTAATCATTCATTCATCTATCTGTTATTTTTAATTTTGAATCTTCTTTATATACGTAGGAATTCCATTTATCTAGCGCGTGCACACACACACACACACACACACACACACACACACACACACACACACACACAGGGTAAATAAACAGTATACACACAGTACACAAGCATCTATACACAGTGTGTGTGTGTGTGTAGGTGTGTGTGTGTGTGCGTATGTGTGCGTGTGTGTATGTATATATAGTGTACATATTAATAAATATTAAATAATTTTATTCTTTATTCTGGAATAAAAACTTGAAAAAAAGTAAAATCAGATTGCTAAGAGAAACAGGAAAAACCATACTCTTCAATACACTTTGTAGATAATACGCTGACACCAAAAGAGTTTCTTTTTCCAAGTTTCCGATGTCAATATTTGGCTTTCCACGGTAATTAAAGTGTGGAGTGTGATGAAGCCGCATGTAATCTAACACCGGTCTTCAATTACACGTCGTTTAGCAAAGCCCGACCTTCACTCCTGAAAGCTCTCTCTTTCACTCAGAGCCCCAGGTAGCGCCGTTCTCAAACATCCAATTCTTCCACATTGTCCCGCTCTATTCATTACATTTGCCATGGCAGGTTAGGTGTGCATGAATGAGTGTGAGTGTCAGAGGAGAAGACAGGAGGGGTCATAGCTTCTTTAAAAATCTAATAATCCCCCTCCTCTAATGGTCCTCCACCTCTGCTGCTCTCCTCCTCGCACACACACACACACACACACACACACACACAGGCCGCACTTGAGCGAGCCTGCAGCCAGAGGAACATTTTCTCACCTTATTGTTCCTGTTCTTTGCTTTTTCTTTTCTTGCTCAGATGAACCTCATAGACCGTGAGTGACAGAGTGCCACTAGAGAAGCAGCCGGTGCACCGAGAGATTAGGGCCACGCGGGGTTAAGCCAACAATATGTAGAAGCACTAAGGATTGTGCACGTGGAGGTTATATAGACATACATGATGGTGTGTGTGTGTGTGTGTGTGTGTGGAGCCGTTATATGATCATTTCCAGCGCCCGATGGGTTTACGATTAGATGAGAGATCCATCTTGTTCTTCTGGCTGCGTGTGAAATGTTCCTCGATTAAAGGCAAATTTAATCATCACTCACGTAACTTCATAGCCTGTAAACAATACGGTTATTTACAAAGAGAGCAGGTGTAAGACCGTGAAAAGGACTCTTGCAAAGCAATTCTCTCTTTTAAATACACCGGGAGAGGCACTTTGTTTTTAGCCTAACGACCCCATTTAGAACACGTCGGCAAAATTAATGTGGAACAAACTCGGCAGTAACCGGGCCGACTAATTTTCGCTCATTTCGTGTGAATTATTGATGATGGAGAAATATACCATATGCTCCCGCCAGAGCCTGGCACATTCATTCAGCTCCAGTATCTCGGCTGGTTGGCCAAAAGTCGACGAAACTTATGGCCGTGCTTGGTTGCAGAAGGTAAGTTATAGCTGCGCGTTAATCAAACGTAAATCAGAGCTGGTAATTACACTCCAAGTGCCCGAGGAGGGAGGAAGATTTTATCCACAACAAAACCACATCATGAATAAATTGTAGTAAATGGTGTATAATTGTGTAATATTTGATCTATCTATATTAAAATCAACCAAATCAATCAATCAATCTATCTATCTATTTATCTATCTATCTATCCATCCATCCATCCATCCATCCATCCATCCATCCATCAATCCATCCATCAAAAAATATTGGATATTGTGTTTCAATTTCCAATTTGGAGTTGTTTTGTTAACCATTAGGTTTGATAGTAAACCATGTTGAAGAATGCTTGAATATTTTATGCATGTTCAACAAACATGTAATGGCATATATGATCTCATATTGATGATCTGAAATCAATAACTAAGAAAAACGTTTCAATAACCTACTTAAAGAGGCCTGGAACACATCATAAAATTAACAACATCTAACTACAGAGTGGAAAAACTATCATAAAGGAGATACTGGAACATTTTTACATACAATTGTACATATCGTACAAATTGTACTGTACTTCCATAGAAGTATGCATTGTTCAATTAACACCTTTTGTGTATTGTATTTTTTTTTTCTTTGTTAATTTTGTATCAAAACAATTGTCAAAGTTAATGCCGTTGTTTTAAACTGTTGATTTTAAACACACACACACTAGTAGTAAACATTTATTCAATATGCAATTTAAAGCGAATCTAAATATTGAGCTTTAAAAATTCAATCTATGATCACAAATAGACAAAATTCCTTCATTTAGAAAAACAAATGAGTCTGAATTACACAATTATCACTTCAGCAATGCTTTCTTTTTACTTTCACCTTCCCCTTGACTTCTAGGAAATAAACTGCAGTAATTGTAATCTATGAAAACAAAGCAGTCTGAAATAAATCTGACACGGGGGCTAATTTGTACAGCAGGAGCAGATTACTAATGTTTCATCAGCAGCCCGAGATGACACGCCATTTGTAACTCCTGCCAATACGCTGTATGGCTGGCGTTCAGGTGGACTGTTACACAGGTCGCTCTTTGCTTGACCATAACGAGAAATCCATCTCATAAATGAATTTCTTTCTCTCATTTAAAACCAGTCGATCACTCTGGAATCTCCCCTAATCTAAAAGCAGATTTTATACATTGGGGCTATTACTGTCGGTGATATCATAATCTTTAAAAACCCACCACTGAGCCGTCTGGAGGAGAGTGAGGGACACCTAGTGTTGGGATTCGGCCACTCGCAAAGCCTCCAGTCTGGACAGCTAATCTGGAATAAATGTAAAAAAAAAAAAAACTATTTATTATCTGGAATAAATAAATAAAAAATTATCTGGAAAAAAAATAAATATATATAAAATTAATCTGGAATAAAAGTCTTTTCTTTTTTTTAATTCAAGATTTTTTTTTTTTTATTTTGGATGTCACATCGTCCAAGACTCAAACGGAGTCAAACCAGTCTGAACGACTCAACTGGCTCAAATGTAGAATCATTCGTCTTATTTAGAGTAAATGTGAGAATCGAGACACATTTCCTGGTATTGGGAAGGGGGTTTTGTTTTCCCACAAAGCTCTAGTGGCTTTGCATATATAAACTGCATTTGTTTAGCAGAACCCAGCAATGCAAAACCTCCTGGTTCCCTCAGATGCCGGACAATAACAACCAGAGACTATTTAACTGAAACTGTGTTTTGCGTTCAGCCCTCTAACCCTGTTACTCAGAACTTGAACTGATAGGCAAATGTGAGCACAAATGTGTTGCTGTGGTGATTTTTATCTTCTCGCTCTCCCTTTTTCACTCTCCCAATAAGACTGCCATTTACAGCAAATGTGTGTGATAAGTGCACTTTTCAGCACAGCTCTGGCTGGATTGATAGCGGTCGCTGCAGAGTTCCAGGAATTGCCGGCATGACAGCTGATGGATCAGTGTTGTACGTCTCAGGTCAAAGATGGCAGCGGCCGACCGGTGTGTGTGTGTGTGTGTGTGTGTGTGTGTGTGTGTGTAAACGCATTATACATGCATGACTAATACAGATGATGTGTCTGTACTTCATATCTCACACTGCTGTTAGAGCACCTCTGATTATTAAAGTACACATACAACATATCATCTGTCTGTCTGTCTATCCATATATTTATCTAAGCATGACTGCCTTTCTGGTCACCATCCATACAGTAATTCCATCAATTACCTGTCTGTCTGTCCGTCCATTCATCCATGCCTCTGTCTGTCTCTCTGTCGTCCTCGTCCCTATATACACACACACTCTGTCTGTCTGCCTTTCTCATCCCTATATATATACTTCCATCAATCTGCCTGTGTCTATCTGTCTGTCTGTCTGTCTGTCTGCCTTCATTCTTTCTGGTTCACATACATAGTTCAAACACCTGTCTGCCTGACTGTCTATCTATCTATTCTGTCTATCCATCCTTTCATCCTTCATCTGTCTATATGTATGTCTGTTTCTCTGCTTCCCACAAAATCTATCCATCAAAGCATTCATCTATGTTTGTCTGAAAATACTGTATATGCATTTCTCTGTCATTTGTCCATTCATCGTTTAGATCTCTCAGTCGTTGTCCATTTATTCATCCACCCTTAAACTTCGCGTGCTGTTAGTATTTTTTTTTTTACTCAGCTAGTGTTAATGGGTTTGCTGGACCTACGAGGATTTGGTTTTTAAAACAACATAATAAAACTATTAAAGTTAAAATACTTACATCATCCTAAATAAAAGTCATATAAAAAATAAACATGGCTAATATTTGTCCTTTCCCTTTTTAAAATGACATTTAAGTAACACTATCTTTCTCAAGACATAAACCACTATTGTATTTTTTGCCTGTTCAGATCAGCCTCTATAAAACATGAGTTTTACTGTTTTTACAGTTTTTTTTGTTCGGGCTACCCTGTAAGTACGGTAATGTAAATGCGTAGGGTGGGTGTACAATATTTGGTCAACGAATAGGAGTTTAGATTTGTGTTCTTCACAGTAAAAGAGCCGAGGCCAATTCATTTCACGGTGAAAACATTATTTATTGTTCTTTTAATAAGAAAACGGCTCTAAAAAGAAAACTAAACAAACTAAAATAGAAAAAACCTGAAATAAAATTATTTTGCCATCTATCAATCTTTAAGTCCAACAATCAACCAATCCATATTGAAAACTAAGTCATTTTTTCATCCACCTTTCCAGACATTGGCATCTTAAACGCGCACACACACTTACACACACACACACACACACGGGCACAAACAAACATACTCACAAAGCATTTGAAACTCCAGAGCACTGAAAGCGCTGAACTCCAGGCTAATTGGAACATCAAACAAGTGGGTTTTAATTGGCCGAGCTGGAAGGGACATAATGAAGGGATCCGTTGCAGTATCAGTGTCTTTGTGTACTTGAATAAAGAGGTCACAGCCCTTACTGTATGCCACCATTCATTACGTAGAGCGGCGCAAAGCTGGGAGAGGAACACCTGCTGTTTCTAATCAGGCGCTGTTAACCAAACGCTGGCGGCGGGGCGGGGGGGCACTCGCTGTTTACTATCGAGAGGTCGAGTCGGCCAATGGGAGAGGTCGGCGCATGCAGACACTTGGGCGCTCACAAACACCTACAAAAGAGCATCTTTGCAGCAGACCACAGGCTGCGACGTGGACATTTTTGTTTCAGCTCATCTGACTAATGCATGTTCCTCTTCCCTATTGTACTTTCCCGTCGCTCTGTGCCTAGATCCTAATTTATGATTACGCAGAGGAGAACGGAATAGGATTGCTTTTATCGTGCTCGTATGGTGTACATACAATGATGCTGGAGGAGCTGTTGGTTACATTGTGTACAGTATAAATAAGTGAATATACACACACACTACAGTTGAAAAGTTTGGGGTCACCTAGACAACTTTGTGTGTTCCATGAAAAGTCACACTTTATTTTCTAAGAACAAGGATAGACTGTCGGGTTTTACATGAAAGTTCTCCATTCTGGCCATTTTGAGCATTTGATTGACCCACAAATGTGATGCTCCAGATTCTCAACCTGCACAGAGGAAGGTCAGTTTTCTGACCAGCTAAACAGTTCTAACATGACCAAACAAGGGTTTTACAATCATTCATTAACTTTCTCACACAATTAGCAAACACACTGGATCATTAAAACACTGGAGTGACAATTGCTGGATATGGATATTTCACCAAAAACCAGTAATTTACAGCTAGAAAAGTATGCTTACCACATTAGCAATGTATAGAGTGCATTTCTGATAAGTTTAAAGTTATTTTCATGTAGTAAAACAGCGCTTTTTTCCTTTAAAATAAGGTCATTTCAAAGTGACCCCCGAACCTTTGAACGGTAGTGTATAGTTACAAGAAAGTGGCCAAATGTAGCACTGTAAAAATGTAAAGAATGTACACAAAGACATTTGTAAATGCAAACACAAGATGAGAATCCAAGCAGAAATAAAAGAAAATAAATAAAAAAGTAAAAGGTAAACTAGCACACATTTCTAGCACAAACTCTGGCGCACAAAGGTTTTAAATGGTAATATTGTCTGGATTTATTCAAATATACGTAACATATATATATATATATATATATATATATATATATATATATACACATACCATATATATAAAACATATAATATAAGTAAAGAGGGTGAGTTTGGCATTGTCAAACCATCTTATGTGTATATACATTTAAATTCTTACCATTGTGAGCACTTTATAATTCAGTATCTCTACTTCTGCACTTCTGTTTAGACCAAACGTAATTTCGTTGCTCGGTACCTGTACTTGCCAATGACATCAACATTGAATCTAATCTAGTCTAATTATGGCCACCAGGGACTGTATCAAATTTGTGTAAAAGTAAAAGTAAAAAAAGGCCACCAGGAACTGTATTAAAATTGTGTAAAAGTAAAAGTAAAACAAAAAAACAAAAACAAAAAACACAAACCCGGAGCAGTGGGCAGCCTTCAATCGTGGTGTTCAATTATAAAACCCACTCAGTTATAGAAACCAATGGACCTCCCATTCTTGGTTTGCAAGTCCAACTTCCAACAACTGGACCACAACTGCCATGTACATGTAGTAAAATTTCAGGGAATTTTTGTCTCAGATGAAACGACTCACACTGACACTAACACTTTGTTCTACGAAGTGAAAATGGATATAAATTGGTGCAGATGTGGCGGTTTATCTTATTTTGTTTAGATTTTCGGACTGTATTTTGCTTATTATTCTTTACATATTACCTCACAAATAGCCCCGTCTTCTGTTTTCAGTCGTCCAGCAGTACACACTCATCCTCCGGCCTCGACACCTCGTCCGTCTGCGTTCTCAGACAGGAAGTAGATGTTCACCCGCCGCGTCCTGGTGCTGCTGGCACAGCTGCTTTTAGTTACGGCGAGTGGTAATCACATTGCTAAAGTTTAATTGTTCAATTATTGGTGCGCTTTGTGAAGGGGAAACACAGACCTATCCCACACCCTCTTCTCATCTCTGGCCTCTTTCTCTTTCTCTCTCTCCTCCTCTTCTCTCTCTCCAGCAAATGGACCATATTTGTAATGGTTAGCAATTAGAGGAAGGGCCCTTTTGGTAAGTTGTGCCTGGTGCAGCCCTAATGAAAAGCTTTTATTACAGAACCCGCTACTGCAGTTAGCAGCAAATTATGGGTCATTTCTGTCAGCCCAGGGCCTCGGCTGCCACGGCTACATTTAGATAAATGACTCGCATCAGGCAATGCCAAACAGCAAGCCGCGGGGACATCCGTCTTTTTTATTTAATACACAAACCCACAGACACTGGCTTTTATCTATCTATCATTGTTCTGGAGGATGGCGTGATGGAGGCAGGTAGAGCAGATCAGATTTGTTTTTCCAGGGAATGATTGAAGTCATTGGGGCCATAAAGCAACGCGCAGACACACGCTGCCATTGTCATACACACGCTTTGGAGGGCTGGAGGGGGTCTTTGCGGTTCGAAATCGCCACAAGACCATTTCTTATTTATTCTTTCAGGTGCTTTCATGGTTTGCATATGGCACACTATCATCTAAACCGGCTTTTATACGGATTCTAAAGCTGGGTTAGATATTTTGACAGAATGAAAATGTCACCTGTTCTTTCACTTACAAACTCACCCAACAGTCGGAATCTAGATGGACATGAAACAATCGCTAATTCGATATTTTGAACAACGTTTAGCAACTTTGGAATTTTTGTTACTCTGTGAAACTTTGTAACTTTTTTACTCTCATTTCAAATTTAATTCAGGCTAATGCCGATGCCATGCTTTGTGGAAACATCTCAATCGAGGGTCAAAACATTATGACATAAAAACATGCATTGAGTACTTGAGCAAATTAGAAACTTTGTTACTTTTCTTAAGTATCTTTGGCTACTTTGTACTTGTACCAAGTAACAAAAAAACAAGCAACTTTTATTATCTACTTGACTGCATTTTGATTGAGTATCTGTACTCTTTACTCCACCACATTTGAATGGACACTTACCGTTGCATTGTGATTGTGCCCGACAAGTTGGCATCTTTTTCGCCATCTGCAGGGTGCTGAAGGTACTGGATGCTATTTATGAGTTTGACTGAGACTGATTTTATTTTATTTTTTGTTTTTATCAATTTTGTTCTGCCATTTTGAAACATTGAGGTGTTACATTTCACTTCCATATTAAGCCCCATCAAACCCCAAACCCCAAGAGATTCATGTTTTCCCCATGTCTTGGTGATTTTTGGGCCTAAATTTAAGTAAAATACTTAAGTTCTTTAGAAATTGGACACTTTCTGACTTTTACTCAAGTCTTCTTGGAATTTGTGACTTGTAACATGTAATGGAGTAATGTTTTATACAGTATCTGCACTTTTACTTAAGTATGGTTTTACAGCCCTGAGAATGTGTATACGTCCAAAAATGTGTCCACAATGAGTTCATGGGCTATTGGGTGGCAGGGGTCATTGTGTCACTGTCCTCTCTGTTCGATCTATACAAATACTAAGTCTGGCTGGATAATAATGGCCGAGTCTCCAGCGGCGGCACAAGAGGCTGTTGCCGGGAAACCGTGCGCGCTATGCCGCCAACTTCACCTGCGCCGCCGGGTAAACATCAGCGAGTGATCTCTCTCTTCATTACACTCACTCCCTGATCTCTCTCCACCGCTAATGAAGAGGGGAGAACTGTCTTTCTCCGGCACTAGACAACAATCGCTCCGCATTCCCGGGCTTTTTATCCGAGCGCGGTAACGAGTGACATTCACGCGGCCGCTCGAGCAGACGCCTCCGGTCGCGCAGGAGCAGAAGCAGGGCGAGTCTATTCAGCGCACAGCGACAGATGCGCGCAATTACCACATTTTGGGCATTTCTCTGCTTTTATGTGAATGACTTTGTGACAAACTGTCCTTTCCCCTTTCTTTCACAACGTGCTCTTTTTTTTTTTTTTTTTTAAAGAAAAGAAAAAACCGTTCCCCGGGTTCATTCTTTGAAAGAACCGTCTCGCAGCTTTGAATTCACACTGTTGTATTGAAGAGTCACTTTTTTTTTTAAATAATAGTTGTCATGTTTTATCTCGATCCGTTTACCGCGGATGACGTGATGCTGTCGTGCCGCCGCACAGCGCTTTCGCTCGGGGATGGATGAACATATTACATTTGAAGATTATCCCATATCAATCAATTTACATGCATATCTTTATATCCTGTATGTATGCAAATCAGACCGAATAAAAGAAACACAGCGGTTTCTAGTAAACAAAAACAAAAACCATGTTATTGAAATAATTCATCAATGCTGTACATTTTAAAAACATTCGAGTTTTAAGACTGCATGATCGCTTACTGGTAGTAACATGTGAGTAAGCAGGTTCAAAATTTTTCAATTCCAATGTTTGTTTAAACTTCACAACAGAAAATGAGGCGTTGTCGCCACCTATAGGTGGCATTGGGTACTAGTGGGTCACTTCTACGTTTTTGGTGTTTCGGTTTTGGTATTTTGATCGTAGAAATGATAAAATATAATAAATGCATTCTTCATTTCTATATATCAAAGTCTTGCTGGACTGTATAATATAAACCATTTTAAAATGCAATCTCTACTGCCTTCAGCAATATATCTGAATATTCGGTTTGCCGGAAAAAAACAACTAAAACAACAAATGTTTTTTTTTTTTAGTATTTAATGATTGCCACAAATATAACATTTGTATAACAGCCATTATTACAGAACCTAAAATGCCCATTTACAAGCCGGAATTGTTTTTCACATCTTATAGGCAAATCTCAGGCAAATCCTGGCAGTTTTTCCCAAGTATAATTCCTCATTTGAAGTCAACGTAACTGCATTAAAACATATTTTTGCATGACTATCAGTATTATGATAAATTGAGTGTTTTAATTTAAATGAGCTCCTACCTGTGTGTTCTGTATGATTCTGGAGAACAGGTGAATAAATTATTACTAACTACTTTTATCAACAAAGCAAAACGCATAAACTGTTTGCTCTGCTGGGGCCTAATTTGCATTCAAAAAGTGAAGCATTAAAAGATCAGTTATTCACATATGGCTTTGCTGATCAGGAACGGTCTCAAATCATTAAATTCAAGAACTCATCTCCAACATAAGGAAGCAAATTATTAATTTTATTTGATTAATTTTATTATTCCAAAAGTGAAATCCTACCAACTCGTCTTGCCTTCAATGGATAAAGCATTAGCTAATTTATAAAATCTGCTAATTTCATCAAACCCTATTAAAAATAAGCAAATGTTTAAAACAAAATGTCTATTGCAAAGTGCAAATGAAACTGAACAATGCAAGAGCTATTACAGATGCGGGGCAATTTTCTAAATAGTGCACTTGAACTTTGACCCTTGCACAGCGCCATTCCCGTTCATCACCATATTTTTTGTCCTCTGCTGTTTCAACAGAACGGTGGAGATTCAATGTTAGCAAGAGAATGTATAATCAATAATATTTAAAATAACTACATATTTTTTATTCAGTCACACACACACACACACACACACACACAAAACCGAGCCTAGCTGAACTCTGACCAAAACTGTCAGCAAGAGACAGTGTTTCAGACAATTGAGATCTATGGTGGTCCCAGTGGGCCTTTTGAGCAGATAACTCTGTTAGCCGTCCATAGATAGTGTGTCTCAACGGCCCGGCTGACTTCATATCTTTGTGCTCATACACACATTTATCATGTAATTACCTTGTTTGGGCCGAGCCTCTGATCTTAGAACATCATTACCAGTAATTACAGGACATTTCACGCCTGTCCTCTCACACAGATGGGGTTCCAGCCCCACAAAAGACCACTAAAGAGGGCGGTTTTATTTCAACACATCTTTTTCTTTCACTCGTCTTTTATTTTCATAAAGTGCTCTTGGGTAAATTAACCAAACCGTGCGTTTTGTTATTATTTTTATTATCTTTTTATTTTAGATGTTTATTTTTTTGGAGCGGGAGGTGAGTACCAGTCTATTGTTTTGAAGACGTTTAAAGTGTTAAAATGTGTTTTAGCAGACAACATACAGTAACAATTCAGTTGAATTCAAGACAAACTATATTTTAACAATTAAATATTTATTTGTTTATTTATTATATATTATTTTTTTATTTTTCATTATTTATTGAAATATTTATATTATATATAATATAATATTATTTATTTATTGAAAAGAAAATGTAAAATTTTTAATTTGAACATTTAAACGCAAAGACAAGTGTCTGTAATAATACTAGATTATTCTCTTCACGTTTAACATTTAGACTATTTATATTCCAAACGCTTTGAACTTTTCTTGACTTCTTCAAACATTTAATAAATATTTAATAAAAAAAATCTTCATGCCAATTGATATGTCATTTTTATAGCCATATGCCAATAAACTACCAATCCTTTACACCTACTGTACCGACATACTGTGCACTAATACCAACATAAGTAATCCCAATAAATTCCAGGAGTTCTGTATAAATCCATATCAGTGAATATTTTCATCCAAAAACGTCTACTACAGAGTGAGCAAATAAATGACAAGGCATGACAGCAGATGTGTGTGTGTGTGTGTGTGTGTGTGTGTGTGGTAATGAAAGGGAGAGGATGGGGGTCACATTAAGTCGTCCTGACCTTTACATGAACTGGGGGAGACCGATCACCCACTTAGCAGGTGCATGCGGGCGAACTGCGAAACAGGCCTCTTCAGTGGCGCGATCAGGCTCTCGCTTTCTCACAGTGTTTGTGTTGGTTCAAGCATCTATTCTGAATGCATTACCCCCAAGGTCTTGCCTCCACATTCTTACAATTACCTGGGCAGCAAAACAGGTGCGTTCTCGGGTTCAAGTTGTCGGTTAAAAAAAAAAACCTTCCGGAAACAAACAGCAGGACACACGCACGGGAAAAAAAAATGCGTAATTCCATAAGTGAGAAAAAGCAAGTCAAGGAAGTGCACTGACAGTCCTGTTTAATGGAAAACAAATTGCTCTCCACTTCCCTGGGACACAGATAGCGGCCTATTTGTGCCTGTCAGGCTTTGTTGGGAACAATCGGGAGGAAGTGGTGGTATCCCAGACAGGGATTGGTTTCAGGCCTCGCCGCCCCTCGTACGGCGGTTCAGGTGCAGCTCCAGTGCCAGCGGATTGGAGGGGGTGCGGGAGGGGGTCCGAGGGAACTGCCAAGGGGGATTGGGAGATGAATAACGTTGTTGTTTGGATCCACGGAGTGAAACAGTGCTTCTCTCTGAAAGAGTCCGTTCACTTTGGCATCTGCTGTGGATCATTATCCCTCCATTTTTTCCCTCCTCGCTCATACCTACACAATACGTGCTGATGTCAAAGTGTAATTAAATAAAATACGCCGTTTAGGACTCGTTACACTGGAGAATTCAAACTTGGTGGAATTTGAAAAGTAGAATAGGCTTTTTTTTTTTAGCTTTAAATAGTGGTCCGGGGGGGATACACACACTCACACTCCAACGTATGTAACCCAGGCTGTGTGTACACCTGTTTTACCAAGGCTGGGAACGCATTGACCTCACCTCTGACCGGCCACTCTCTGGCCGTCAACTGATCGCTCACAGTCGTCACAGAGAACATCTCACAAGCCAAATGCTCAGTTCACTAACCCACATCCAGATTCCCTCCATTTCCATATTGCGTTTCATCCACTCTTCGTTCACGTGAATATCATCGTTGTACTGAGGAAGGGAAAAAAAACCCGAAAGAATGCCGTCTGTGTCTCCGGTCAGGCGTTTATAATAATTGACTGCTTAGGCCATGAAGAGCATCATATTTTGGAGGACGGCAGCCTTCGGAGTGCAAAGGCTCACTGAGCAGCAGACTAATGGGAGTTAATCTCATTTTCTGTCAGCCGGCTTGCAAAGGTCAGAGGTTAAGTGTGGAGGTCAGAGGTCCTCTGAAAAGGGAAAAATGCCTGACGTGCAAGACTTTTTCGACGCATTGAGAAAAGAGCAGCGTTCTGCAGTGACAGTGTTTGCATATCTAGCTTTCGCTCCTCGGCGAGATGCAAATGTCTGGTTATTAAAAAGAGTAAACAAACGGACAGTGTCATTTACTGGTCATGGTTTGCGTACCTGGTGCTTGGAATGGTTTGAAAAATTCTGGAGATAACTACCATCTTCTCGCTTTCGCTCTTCAGCATAAAGAAAGTGATATGTGAGCATGATGGAATGAACATTTACACTCTTTACACACATTTACACTCTGTTTAAATCAATTTCACCTCTTGATCTCAAACTAGCTGTGCATTTTAATTCAGATGGAGGGATGAAATGATAGAACATACAGTGAAGAGATGAATAATGATAGAAGATAAATATTCTTTGCATGGGTTTGGGACTGAAAAAAAAATAATTCTAAAGAAGTGAAGTGATTGAAAGCGAAACACACACACACACACACACACACACACACACACACGCATACACACAGTAAAGTGAACACACACAAACCCGGAGCTCATGGACATGCTTTTAAGTTTTAAAATCAACGGACTGAATTTTGAACTTGCAACATCCCCAGTAGGTAGTTAAAAATGTCATTCACTGAAATGCAAAAGATGTGTTGTAGCTATAAGTTCATTTTTGTTATGACATTGTATAAAAAAGTTAAAAAAAAAAGATTGAAGACAACTCATGGAAAGAAACAAAAGAAAAACTCCCAGATACATTGTTCAAAGTGTCCAATGTCTGTTACTAGTTTTTATATAGAGCAACAAAATACTATGTCAAACTAGCTCAAACAAATGTGTAAAGAAAAATTCTACACTGCCACCTATGTGTCACGTTTGGAATTACAACGTAGTAATAAAATATTAAACCTCATAAACCATACTCCAATTTGGTCTTAAATTACCAATGTCAACGTACATTAGCTAAAAAATGATTAGGATATTCACTTCCTTAATTTTGTTTCCTTACACAACCAGTAGACTCTAATTCAAGGCAACTTATTTCAAGCATCGACCCAACGTCAAGCCTTCCCCGCAAATCCAATCTCCAACATTAGCGTAACAAACACCAGCTCCACTGATTGGGTTCCAGAAGAGGAAAGCATCTTTTTTTCACAAGGAAAACTTGCAGCAAAGGATGATGGAAAACACAGAGGCCGTTTCTGTCGAGCTGAAACAAGCGTCTATAAGCCAATTCTGCTCATTCTCAATAGCTGAAATAACTGTACGACTGATCTGAGACGCGTCCCCCACTCTTTCAACATTCTCAAAGGCGGATTATACGGGGATGTGGTACTCGCAAAATATTGCCTCCGTTTCTCTTTTAACAAGGCAATTACCCTGTCAGACACACACCCCTGTGCCCACAGTGACGCAGACACACACACACACACCGTTTCTTTGTCAATTAACCTCTGTTTCAGCCCAGCCAGGGGAAGAGAGGCGCTGTCAGTCTTTCAGTGCCGCCGCATTCTTCTAATAAACTTGGTTGACAGTACGATCAGATTGTGCCGGTTGCCAGGTTGCAGGGGACGGCAGAATGCTAGTTTTTTTTTTGCTGATAACTTTGCTCAGATTACTAATTGTTTGAACAATTTCTGTTTATCTTTGCGTCCGCAACAGCAGCACAAAAATGCTGGGAGAACACATGCGAGGGAAGACTGCGGCCTCCGGATCATTTTTAATAACGTTGCCACATCATGCCAGACGAGATTTCCTGCCCTCTTTGATCTGACTCCAGCTTTGATTCTGTCCTTGCATGTCAGAGACGGTAAATGGGTATTTTATGAACGTTCCCTAATTATATCCCTCATCGGCTCGAGTCTGTTTGTGGTGGAAGGTCACTGTAAGCCTTTTGTGCTTCTATCAGATCTTCCTGCTCATCTCGGCCTGAAGAATGACAAATATTTACTGCCTTTCGCTCATAAAGACCTACACAGTATTGTATGACACCGGGCAGAACCACAGCACTCGTAGAATGCGTCCGTTTGCACGACACAACAAACTAGTTACCGTGGAAACCAAGCCACCTGTTAAACAAGAAGAGAGCCAAAAGCCCAAGCCAGTGCCTGTTGCAGCATCCCTTCTCCAGGTAATAGCATCCGGATGGCCTTAAAGAAATATTCAGATTATCCTTACCACTCATCATCACCCAATCCGTCAGCGCCAGCGGGAAATGAGCATGCGCGTCGTGTGATAGCGCGCCAAAACGGCTTTAAGCCCTCCATGGCCACACGAGCCCCCCGTTTCCATGGTACCTTGCTCGCGACAGCAAAGAGCAGAAGGAAATTAAGATTATCAGATTAAAAGTTCAGAGTTGAAAGCCACGGAAAACAAAATGGATGGGCGAACAATGGCGCCGACCCCGAGCCATCTCGAGTGGGCTTTTGACTCCGACGACTTAATTCCCAGGCCCGGTGTTCTAAAATTCTGTCCTACACATGAGGATTTCCTACATTGTGCACACACAATATACAATTACGTCATGTTTTGGCCACATCAAGAAGTAACAACGGATAGTTATATCTGTCTTAGAATGTAACAGTGGTAATTAGACAATCATACTAAAATAAAATGAAGAATATAAAGGATAAAGTTTGGTAAAGTTTAAACATTTTCAACGAATGTTCACAATATGTACCATTTGCATGACTGTAAAGATAATTCCTGCTCAGTGACGTTAGCCTGAGAGTGTAGTTTTCATATTCAGGAATTCTATCTAGAAAAACACTGAAAAGCTGATGAACGCAAGTTTGAAGTGCTCGCTTAATGTGAAGTCAGGTAACCTAGCTTCTATCTTAATTGTTAAAAAAAAATACAATAACATATATACATATTCATATGTAAAAATGTAATCGCTTAAAGGATATTATAAGAATAATTACGTCATTGCACAAGTGTATGTATTTTTAGCGCGCATGCGCATATAGCAATGTAGGAAATTCTCATGTGTAGGATAGAATTTTAGAACACCGGCTCACGTGACATATTTCACGTAGGCCTCGCGCGCGCACTTCAGGTCCAATTTGCAACCGACACCTCGCGTCTGGCGCTTTCCCGCGCGTCCTGCCGTGCCAATTCGCTTTGCCGTCGGTCTTGTTTTACAAAAAGAGGCTTTAATGCAACTCAATTCACAATTTCCTCCGCTGCCGAGGATACGACCCGGTCTGTGGGCTTCCTCGCCCGCCGCCACACACCACAGGCCGCGCTATTAAAGACGGCAGGAATTCCGATAAGCATGACATTAAACTCAATTTCAGATACCCACAGTCCCACTAATCTTCCTTAACTGCACCATAATACTTTATTTATCTGGGAGGGTGGGTGGAATTGTCCTTAAGCGAGATGTGGTAGCACTTTACAGTATGCATTTCACACGAGAGCTAATCCTTTGGGAGACGCACGGAGGGAGAGAAGGAGAGAAATGGCCTGGCTTTTTGGAAAAGGTAAGACTATCTTGACTCGGGAGTAGGAATGCTGAGCTTATCTGCCTGGGGTTTTAATGCTTTTTGAAATGCTATGACAGATTAGGTAAACAGTGCATTTGATGAATCGGAGAAGAAGTCAATTGGCCGTACAGCGTAGCGTTCAATCCTCACACCGCACAAAAAGCTCTTTCTTACCCGCCGCTCCTCTACTTTCCAGAGGCTTAGAGATGCATCCTACCCAAATCTGATTTCCCTCACATTAACCTTCAGAAGGGCAGGTTACACTAAAGCTGCAGACACTTCCGCAGGTGGAGAGGTAAGAGGGACTTTTCCCCGCGTCACACCAACTCACCTGTTGGAAGCTTTTTATTACTATTAAAAAAAAAAAAAAGAGAAGAGCGTTTATTTAGAAGAACCAATAGCTTTAGGAAAAGTGTGTGTGTGTGTGTGTGTGTGTGTGTGTGACAGGTTTAAGTAAAAAACCCTGAAAAAACTAATCCAACGTTTCGAATACAAACATTTTCAATACGTTTTTGTATCAAAAATGCTATTTTGTTTCACCGACTGTGTTACATTTACAGAAATACCCATTTCTTTACAGCACGATGAGCTTTTTTTAGTTATAATAAAACATGGTGGTATAATAAAATGCATACAGTTTACAGGAATGAACAAAAAAATAATTGTGCAAGCATAGTTTAACATACTTTTAGAAAGTTTAACATAACTTTTGAAATACTTTTAAAACCATTATTGTACAGGGCTCTAACAATTATGTCCTGTGTAATAAAAAAGTTGTAATAAAATACTTTTTAAACAACATTGCAAAGACTTGTGATGCTTAAACTATTAGATCAAGTCTGTGAATAAAAATGATAAAACAAAGTACACAACGTTTGTGTCTTGATTCCTTTGATCTTTTAATCAAGTTTGATTGATTGAATCAGCAACCAATCAAATTATCAACCAATCAAAATGACCAATCAAATTATTTTTGACTGATAATTTGTCAACTGATCAAATCGTTTTTATACCAACACATTTTTTGAATGATCATTTATAATTAAGCGTGTTGATAATGTGTGTGTACAGGCATTTAGGTTAAAGTGGGAACTTGGGGATTTTAGAGCTGATGTTATACAGGTTTTCAGTTAAGGTTAGAGTAAACAGGGTTTAAGAAAAAAAAATGTGTGGTGTGTGTGTGTGTGTGTGTGTGTGTGTGGGTGGGTGTGTGTGTGTGCGTGTGTGTGTGTGTGTGTGAGTTAATAGAAGAAGGCCAGACCTTAAAAACCGGTTGAATGAATGCTTTTCTAGAAATATTTCCCCTTTCACTGCTGTCTTTCCTTTAACACGCGGCTGACAAACAGATAATCCCCCCAAATATCCCCGAGCAGTTTGATCTCTTCTTTCCTCATCTCTTTCCTTTCCTCCTTCTCCCTGTCAGCCACTCATCTATCCACAGGAACAAGTCTCTCTCTTTCCTCTCTAATCCTCTTTTAGGACATTACCTGCTAATAAAGACACTATGAGACGGACAGTGAGAGAGGAGAAAATATCAAGTTACACCCAGTGGCATATTCACCCAACAGCTGCTTCATCCAAGACATAATTCTCAAGATAAAAGCACAGAAGGACGTCGTCTTATCTAAACTCCTGACTTAGACGTGAGTGCCACCACGTTCATAAGCTGTAACAAGCTTTTCTTTCTTTTCAATTAATACACTGTCGAGTTCAGTTTTCCTAGAAACTACAGTATCTTTCTCAATTTGGCTCGACTTTCTCTGGTTATATCTTTTTCATTTTAGTCAGACAAGATATTAACACACACAGTCTTTATATGTTAAATATTTCTAAAAGTGAAAAAAAAAAAAAGTTGAAATACATTTTTAAAAATAAAAAATATGGGCATTTTGCATATAACTGACCTCACTTGGGAAAAAATGCAAAAAATAATTATAATGATGTCAATTTTTTTTCAGGACTGTATTTATTATTTATAAGGGAATTAGTGCATTTGTTTGTCTTTCTGTTTGTGAAACTATCGGCCTGTTTGTTTGTTCCTGTTTTTTTCTTTTCATTTTATCATAAGATTTTACTGTGCCTCTATTGTATTTATATTGTTAATAATTATTAATATAATTTGTATGATAAACAATTACAATTGTCACATTGATTCTGAATTAAAAAAAAAAAACAGTAAATTAAGTGTTTCATTGTACCATCATCTACTTACACATATTAGAAACTTGGAAAATGTTTGATGAAATGTATCACTTTTTAAGGAGCTCAACTGTATTCACCACTGTTGCTTCGAGTACATCACTTCCTTTCCCCGACTGCAATCATTTCCTCTAACTTACAACTTATTAACCAACCAGTTTAAAACAGTCATTCACTAAATACAAGCTTCCTAGACCAATCACTAAATGCCTAGTGAATATCACTAATTCCTGACAGCCGCACTGACACACAAAGGCCAGTTCTTCATTTCGACTTCTCTTTGCCTAAACGAAGTTGGAAAACTATAAAGCCCCCACAGTTCTGCTAAACACGGCAGATTAACCCTGACCTTAGAGGACAGACTAAACAGCACTTATTCTCCGGCCCTTGGGCCCGTCCCGTACAACCCACACAGGCATTATGGGATGCTGATGATGAGTTTATTAGATTTGTTGAGGAGCGATGACAGGCTTGTTTGTCAAGAACGGTTTCAGTAAAGACCTAGTCCTCCCTCTAGTGTTTGGTGAAGGACCTTTTATAGGAGTTTAGGATGAAATGAAAGGGTCTTTTATTCAGAAAGAAACCCATTCCTGACTATAAGGCAACAAAGGCAATGCTGATGAATAATGTCTCATTGGATAACATGGTAAAGGTTTATGATCAGAGCAAAAACATCCAGTAAAGCAATCTGTGTGTCAGATTGACATAGGAAAGTTTGCGGGACTTATTCAGGTTAATATTGCTGCTGCGAATAATAATAATAATAATAATAATAATAATAATAATAATAATAATAATAATAATAATATTAATGATAATAATAATAAAAGGGGGGGAAATAAGATAATTAAAATGAGATCTATTACACTAGTGGTAAAAACGTAATTTTAAATGTAAAACCATATTTTGCACAATAAGCAGCCACAAAATATTTCCGGAGAGATATTAACATATTCTCCACCAGATGGCGCTACTATCCCACAAAAACAGGGGTTTCTAAGCTTCTAGAAACGCATTACTGAAGTCTTTAATAACTTAACGTTGACCGTTTCAAAAAGCTTTTAACAATGAACCTGAACAGCGGTTTATTTGTTGAATTCAGAAATACTATCTTAACAAAATATACTATATATATATACATATATATATATATATATATATATATATATATATATATATATATATATATATATATATATATATATATATATATTATTTTTTTATATATATTTTTTAATATTCTGTTTGGAGTACAAATATTTAGCACAAGGGTGGGCATTTCGCTTTGAGCAGGATGTTTAGCACAAAGGTGGGCATTTTGCTTTGTCCTAATGAACTAATAATAATAATAATAATAATAATAATTATTATTATTATTATTATTATATAATATTATTAATAAAATGTCCACAAAAAAGCTCTACAAAAATCATTACATAATTACAATGTTTCAGTAATATACATTTTATGCAGTTATGTATTTAAAAAAAATAACTTCAGTACAAAACCAAAGCAGTTTTAGTCTGTGCATTAGATAACTTTACTTGATTACTTAAACCTAAGACTTGTCTATGGGTGACAGACATTTACATAACCTAGTGTGGTGAACTAAGGGCTACATGGACATCCTCAACATTTGAATCAGCCATTATTGAACATGCAAAGATAATGTCCAAGTCCACTAAGGGGCACTCAAAAGTCCAGAGCACCAAAGAAACTCACAAACTATATATTATACATTTTGTGTTCTTTGGAGCATGTGCACTAATACAGATGGTTGATTTTATTAATAATAACAGCGTGTATAAGAGCGCAAAACACCATGACACACAAACCTAAACAACGGCCAATGTGTCTTGACCATTGAGGTGAAGTGTGGTGGAAAAACCACATAATTTGTCTCATAGAAAGACTACAGTCAATAGAGAATGTGCTCTATTAGAATCCCTTAAAACAGAGAAACAGCAACAGCGCCTCCCGTCCTGGGAATGGAGAACAAGTAGTAACTATTTTCTCACACAACTAGACACACTCAAGGTTACCGTACTAAAACATCTATTGTCTTATTTTAAGACAAATCGCTTCAATTGCCCCTTCTTACAATGAAACAGGATCATGCAAACGTGTTTGTGATTTATATTAAAGTTTAAAAGTGCTGTTACTGCATGTGATATTCAGATATTGTGAGACGAGCCAACATTGTGTGACATTGAATTCAACATGCTGAAAACAACACCGTCACCCTCTAGTAGAATTCCACCTCTAATAGAGTGCCACCTTGATGGAAGAGTTGAAAATTTGCCTGTTCTATTAGAGGTTTTTTGGTATACGTATATATTTATTTATTTTTTATTATTTATTTTTGCCACATCCCTTAATTGAAGATACATTAAGCTTACCTAATTAGCAAACACACTAGTTCAATTCATATTGCTTCAAATTAAATAGAATCTCAAATCAAACCCGATTTCAAAGTAATAACCATTACTAAACCCAGAACTAATGCAATTCCCACACGTTCATCACTACATGGCATTTAGCAAATAAAATCATGCACGCATCACTCATGTCGGTCAAGGTCAGGGAAATAAACAGATCTCAGGCTAAATTTAATGCTAACGAAATAATAAGATGAAATAATTAGACAAAATTACCATCAGTATCATCCACCGGAGCACAAACTGAAAACAAATATTTTCCAACAAATGATTCTGACAAGCTCCTTGCCCTGGGCCCAGTCAACCAGCACTTCTCCCTGCTCGCTCACATGGATTCATTGTACTATTCCAGAAATTTCTACTAGCACAGTATCATTAAAACGACCAACAGGGCAACAGACGCACGGCTGTGAAACTCAGCGAGGTGGAAATGACGAGGGTCTTATGCGCCTGCAAACCTACAGCGGTTGTGCAGCCACATGAAGCCAGTGAACCAAAGGAGAATGATGTCCGCTAGGCAATGCCGGGTAAAAGAACATATCGGGGGGAAACGATTCTAGTGGGACAGCCAGTCATGATTTACCAGAACCCTTCACAAATGAAGAAAGAAAACAATGTTGAAGAACAAAAAAACCTTCAAAACACACAAACTTGAAGGCAAATAAAAACCTCCATTGACCACAGGCCAAGATCTAATGAATTCCAGCGTTCTAAATAAATGGTAACACGGCCTCTAAAAATTAGATTTAAAACATATTGTGCAGAAACAGAGACACCGAAGCCTCACACACCATCCACATCGCCCCCTCAAGAAGAAAAACATCACCGAGTTCCATTGATTGGTCAGAGCGGTTCATGCTGTCACAAAGGATCATGGGACGGACCGGCACACACCCACTGCCCAGACAGCGTGGGCGTTTCCGTGGTAACAGAGGACACTGGTGATCTTTACTCAGAGAAATACTAATGAGTGAGTGTGAGAGGTGGTTTCTGTCTTGGAGCGGAGGTGAAGACAAGGTTTGTGAAGCTGCAGTGAAACACAGATGGTACAAGAATTCCACCAGCTTGATAAGTGTGTGTGTGTGTGTGTGTGTGTGTGTGTGTGTGTGTGCATGTGTGGCTTCCGATGGAGCAAAATGTCATGGTTGGTTGTAATTAGCCATGATGTCCAAAAAGAAATCCGGTGAAGAGAAAGAGAAAAAGAGAGAGAGAGAGAGAGAGAGAGAGAGATGTGACCATGGAGAGAACTGCCCAGGATCTACACAAATCACACACGCACACACTGGCCGACAGACACACACACATGCATGATTTCACATATAAACGCATTTACACAAAGTGACAGGAAAATCATATGATATCCTCCAGCCAAGAACACAACATCCAGACTCGTCCCTCTCTGGTTCTCCCCTCCAACTCTTTTGCTCTACTTTCATATTCAAATATTCAGCCAAGTCGTAGCACAGATTGACCGTGTTGGCAGAACCACCAAATGCATCAAGAACTATTACGCGAATAGGAACCTGCAGTTTGATCTTATCATGAGTAAATAGAATTATGAAACGCAAGTCATTTTCCTCCATTCCTAAAGTAGACGCGTTCGCAAAACATGCAAATCTGACCGACACCGTCCTGTATTTAATTAAAAACAAACGCAGACGCTGAAAATGATTTGTTTGGGGAAAATATGAATAAATCAATATTTAACTAAGGTAGTGATTAACAGTGGCAAAGTGCCAGACCTCAAATCTCTCCTCTGGCTTTTGCAGTTTGACAGGAACTGTTGAAAAGAGCAGCTCCAAGCTAATCAGATTTTATCTAAGTGTTTCCTTTCACTCAGCACAAGAAGGAATTTAACACAAATCCAATTTTCCCGTTTTCCAAATGTGCATGAGCTCAGGTTTATTTTTTCATTTACAGCTAGGAGCTCAAAAACTTTAAATTTTGTGTTCTTAAAAATCAGCTAAGAAAGCAGGGGCTTTGAGAAGTTACACTAGTTAAAAATAGACGTTTAACACTATTGGCAATTAAAGGATGACTATTTGTCTGTTTGCATGCGTAATCGTCATCACAAAAAAGCAGAAGGCTTTTCGTTTGCATTATAGTGCACACATCGATTCATTTGTACCTATAAAAGGAACCAATAGAGCAGAGATCGATTGAAACGAGATATAGTGTCTGGATGATTCACGCCATCCTACTACGAAACGGAGGGGCATTTGCCTCATGGTGACGTAAAAGAGTTCCCGTCGACAAAAATAAACACTTTCTAAATTTAGTCCTCTCGACATATTCTCGTCCTGACGATTTGTTTGACGCCAGTCACGTGAGAGTGACTTTGGGTGGTGTGCGTGTGTGGGTGGGGGGTGACTTTTTTTTTTGACATAAAGCCGCTTCAAGGGCGATTTCTGCATTAGAAGCGCGCGCAATTCAGAGGCGCGCGCGACTGCAGATGAATTCCTGAAGTGTCGCGGGCGAAGGCGGATTTGTCGCGCTGAGGAAAAACATCTCGTCAAAAATGTATGTAGTTCGATGGATCTAATCACAATCACTTTGAGAACTAAATGGAAGTCCGAATCATGGAGGGACTGAATCATGCGTCGATTAGAGGAGCAGCAGAGATCTTCTCAGAGGGTTTACAAGTTGGACTAGCGCAACATAGTTTGCCTTCACGAGGTGTTCCAGGGGCTGATGTTCAAACTTCTGGGCTTTAAGGCGAAGGGAATCATGCACGCGGCGGAGTTCGCGCTATCCGTGTTGCTCGTCGTGATCATCGTGGTGTCGTCGCTGTCCAACGTGCTGGTGCTGATCTGCTTCCTCTACAACGTCGAGATACGCAAGCAAGTTCCCGGGCTCTTCATACTCAACCTGACCTTCTGCAACTTGCTTCTCTCCGTCTCCAGCATGCCACTGACACTTTTCGGGCTGCTGAGTGATTCTCACCCCGGAGGGCACGTTTTCTGTCAAGTGGCGGGCTTCCTGGACACTTTCCTGACCACCAACTCCATGCTGAGTATGGCCGCGCTCAGCATCGACCGCTGGGTGGCCGTGGTGTTTCCTCTGAGTTATCATTCCAGGATCCGTCATCGGGACGCCGTTATCGCTCTGGCTTACACGTGGGTCCACTCTTTGTCCTTCGCCGTGGTCCCCGCTTGTTTGTCGTGGGTGGGATACCATCGTCTCTATGCCTCTTGCACTCTCTGCAACAACCGGGCGGTCCATTCCAAAACGCAGTTCGCCATTTACACCGTGGTGCTGCACACGCTGACGTTTCTGTTGGTGTCGGTGGTGCTGTGTGTCACATACCTGAAGGTGCTGAAAGTGGCGCGCTTCCACTGCAAGCGAATAGACGTGATCACAATGCAAACGCTGGTGCTGCTCGTGGACATCCACCCGAGGTCAGTGAGAACTTGTTTTGGCGATAGTTAGGATTGATTTTCACACACGCATGCGGAATGGACAAATGTGGCCTCATTGACCACTTGATAACACTAAGACACCAAAAAAAACACTAAAACCTCCAATTGACGTTAACATTATTATGATGTTTGACAGCAGATCGATGCAGATCAATGATTTGGCATGTCATGGCACAGTGTAAAGCAAACATAATTTGTTTTTAAACTTTATTTATTCACATTGTTGGGTTTCAGCACCACTGTTTTGGTCCACAACAGTGAATGATGATTAACCTTAAACTTCCCAATAACTCTAGGTATTTATAATTTATAATTACAAAACAACATTTAGTAATCCATGTCATGCTGTGAATTGTTCAAAAATAACAAATGAACAAATGTGGCCTCATTGATCACTTGATAACACTAAGACACCAAAACACTAAAATCAGTAATTGACGTTAACATTATTATTTGAGATGTTTGACAGCAGATCAATATTTTGGCATGTCATGGCAAAGTGTAAAGCAAAGATAATTTTTTTTAAGTTATTCAACTTGTTGAGTTTCAGCACCACAGTTTTGGTCCACAACAGTGAGTGATGATTAAACATTAAACTTAACCTTAAACTTCTAGGTATGTATAATTTATAATTACAAACCAACATGTAATAACTCAATTTATGATGTGAATATTTCAAAAATAACAAATGGACCCCATAACTTGAGAAAACCCAAGTAAAATACAAAGCCAACAACAATTTTCTCAGTCCACTGTGACGTTTGTCAATGAGAAAAAAAAATCTGAAATGACAAATATTAATATTAATGCAAATTAAAAGTTGTGCATTCTTAAAATACTCAAACGAAAACAAGAGAAAATGAAGACAACTTCTCATTGTTCAACTTCTTCAACATTCTACACCACACATGACAAGCTTGTCATTGCACTGCTATAATTGTCAACCAATCACAGCAAACTTCAGACTGACCCTGTGAGCAGATAAATAATCCTCCACAGGTGTGACAGTTGTACTTACATATTGAATAATACACTGTTCAGTAATTCTCAGAAGAAGCTTGAGCAAACACGTCATTCTGTGAATTTCTTAGAACAGCTGTTTATAGTTTTGACTCTTTGGTCAGAATTTTTTTTCTATTTGATGAGCGTATTTGTATTTCACAAAGACGTAGATGAAAAAAAAGGAAAGTAACACTCCCTATGAAACAGCATTGAACTTGAAGTCATCACTGTTTGTCTAGTGTCCGTCAACGCTGTCTGGATGAACAAAAGAGGAGGAGACAGAGAGCCACACGAAAAATTAGCACATTCATTGGAACCTTCATCATCTGTTTCACACCATATGTCATCACCAGGTGGGTTTTCGGTTTAATCTTGCTCACACATGCCAAAAAAAAAAAAATCAATGACCCGATGCAAGCATATGTAATTAATATTGACATTTATGTAGAGACAAAAATGTCACAATGAGAATAAATTCCAAAGTAAACAAGTGATTTTGTGTCCACTAGTCTACAGTGCACATATGACGTCAAGAACAGGGGTTTTGTAGTAAATGTCAGAACGTCCACCTGACTCACAATCAAAGAAAGAGATGTGCTTCTTCCTGACTGAGGTTAAAAACAAGAGAAATGTGAGCTTATAAAGAGCGAGGCAGCGTGTGCTATCCTGATTCGTGCTGGAGGGATCTCTCCTTCCAGCCATCGTCAAATGCTATTTTTTGCAAGCAACTGGCAGGCCACAAAATATCCTCTTAAACAGACTATTAAAGGGATATCTTTAGTCTTTCAAAATACTAAGTTGCTTATAATTTGTTCATCCATCTATTATCTCTTGCTAAGTTGCTAAAATGTCAAAGTTAGCTAGAGCTGTGTATTTTAATGCCCAGCTTTTACATCCTGTGTGTTCTGGTTTTAGGATTGTGGAGCTGTTTGTGGCCGAGCCGTTTAATCCATATTGGGGTGTTCTGTGCAAGAGTCTGGCATACAGCAAAGCCGCATGCGACCCCTTTGTCTATTCTCTCCTACGGCACCAGTATCGGAAAACCTGCAGTGACATCATCAACCGCCTCATGAAACGTAGCTCACTGAACGCCTCCCAACACAAAAGTGGAAAGATTGGAGATACCGAAGCCAACGCGACAATTAGGAGAACCAAGGAAATCGTGAAAGATAGGGAAATTGAAACCAGACCTACAGACTGAAGAACTCCTGTTGCTATAGAGATGAACGGTCACAAAGGTAGAGCTCCGACTATGGAAGACAAAAAAAACAATAAAGGCAGAGCAGACCGTGGGGTTCCCAACTCTGCATTTCTCAACTCAAACAGAATTCAAGACTCGACCACGACAAAAGGAATTCATTTTTTTAATGCATTAATCATCCTCTTTTTACTTTCTGTCCTCCTTTCGTGCTCATCTTTGGTCCAGACTTCCTTTAAACTTTTTTTCTTGTTGCAAACATTTCCTCTTACCCTACAGTTTTTGATCTCTTCTTAACATTAATGCTTCTTGGAACTATGTTTGCATTCTTAATGTTTTCATCCCAAAGTCAATCTTTGAAAAAATGCTTGAAGAGAGAAAAACTTTCGACTTGTTTTGATCTAAAACGTCTAATTTGTACTTGTGATGCTGTGCATAAATTGTAGCATTAGTTACTAGAGATCTGGATAAGGTTTATGCTTGTATGAAAAAGGTAACTGTGACGACTTAACAAATTGACTTCATTTTGTGAGTTTATTGCAAAAGAATCTGCCTCACTTTTCTGTAGATGATGTTCTTGTGAAACTCAATGGCATGTAGCTTTGAAACAGTGTAGCATGTACTTGATACGAGTATCAAGTCCCAAAGCAGTGGACAGTTCCCATTTTACTGTGCCTTTATTCATATTTAAAGGTTTTAATGTGAAACATTATTTGGCCTTTGAAACAATATTTTGAAATTTCTATGAAAGCTGCAGAGAAAAATGAAGAACAGTGTTGTAAAAACCAAAAGGGCAAATGTCTGACTAAGAAATGACTAAACATCACACCTAATATTTACAACACTAATACTATAACTATTAAATCCTCATTTACAAGAGATTTGGTGGAATTCTGAAAGCTGAGCAGTTTTCAGCATCTCATTTGTACTTGCTTGGTAAAAAACGAGTTGTGGAAAATATTGTGCAAGTGCCTGAAGTGCTGTCATATTGGTTTATTTAATGTTCTCAGTGTGGCAACACCGGTCAAAATAGTAAAGTACAGTGTCGTTTAACAATTGTAAAACAAAGAAAAGGAACTTTGTGGCAGGTTTGTCATCCCTAATCGTTTGGTTGTGTAACAAACTGCTTTCATTTGTTGTTGCAAATACATGTACAGTATAGATTTTTGTATTGTAAACAGTAAAATGATTTCTACAGGGTCATTTATATTTGAATGTCATTCTACTGTATGAGGCGTGTAGGTTTGCTTGTGTGTGTGAGAGAGAGAGAGAGAGAGAGAGAGTGTGTGTGTGTGTGTAGTGTGCAGGGGAGATTGACATTAAATTACACATATTGTTTTTATTTGGTGCAAATGGAAAGCCTTAGGAAGAAACATGTCTATTTTTGTTAAATGGAAAAACACAGTTTTAAATTTTGCTACATAATATATATGTGACTTTGATGACAATAAACATTGGGTCTAAAAACAGCCAAGAGGATTTCATTTATTTGACAGCTCCACTCAGAACGAAAGCTCAGCATGGACAGTGAGCTGCAAAGTCCAATTTCTAATCCATTTTGTCTAGAGGATTCCACTCCATAGTTTCAACTGCCGGAGAAAAGGAAGAGAAACAGCACAAAAAGTTCATTCCCAAAGAGGGAAAAAGCACAAATATATAGGACATAGGAATATGGAGAGAATCACTTTGAAAAGCTTTAAACAGATTTCATCCCTCCCTCTGGTCTGCTGAAACCACGGCAGCTGTGCACTTTGCACTCATGTTCCAGTTCAGAAAGCACACAATGAAGAGAGAAAAGTCAAGAAGTTTCTGTAATTGCAGGTTCAGAAGAAGAAGAAAGAGCAAAGATAAAGAAAAAGTAGAGAGCGTGAAGACATTACAAAGCTTGGGAACAGAGAGAATGAGCCTACTAGAGTATTCTGGGTAATTATTTCTGCTTTCTCTCATCACTAACTCCTCTGGCTTTGCAAACAAGAATTTCATGGGAATTCAACTAAACAACTCATAATAATGAAACGGTCTTTTGCCAGATCTTCTCCTGCTAGTTTTAAATTTCCTGAAAAGTTCCACTGCTCATTATTTTACCACACAGCAAACATTAATATCGTCATCACTATTGAAAAGCACACATACAGTGAAATAACTTTGAAACTGGGAAATAGCTTTTCTGACAGAACGTAAGTAGTTATCATGTTGACATCATTTGCATTCATTGCAGATTTGGACGCCGTGTTTAGACATTTTTCTTAAAAACGTACCTGGAATAAGATGTTCTTTTTCTCTTGCTGTGCTTGTTCTTTAGGAAAAACAAGTTTGCAGCTTAATTACAGTGTTGCACAAAAAGGGCTTATCTGCCAAATTCTATTATAGTTTTAAAGTATTACAATGTCTAAATATAGCAAAAAATACCAACTTCTTTTAATAAAGCCTACTTTTTAAAAAGAATTATGTTAAGAAAAACACTCTTTCACTCTTATTTACATTTCTTACCATCTACTGTAGGTATTTTTTGCTACACATTAACCATTGTAACATTATCTAACGTATATACTGTAAAAAGCTTGCAAAAAATTAAAAAAAGAATATTGCATTCAGGCGCCATGGCAACTATAACAAAGATAATATGGACTTTAAAGACTTACCGTAATTTAAAAGACTTTATTACATGCTGGGGAAATACATTTTAGTCTGAAAATCTTGTTTTGGTTGCTTTTTTTCATTAACCGGTACATTCAATAATTTTTATCTATGAAATATTAGTTTTGTTAACTATTTAAATAGCAAGTTTTAACTCTAAATAGTGATATTAACTGGAATAACATGTACACATGATTTGTAAAAGTAAAACGTAAAAGCTTGTTAAAAAATACATCAAAATAAAATACATTATTCAAACTTTAAAAATTAACTTTAAAATTCCTGTTCCCTAAAATGTATATTAGTGAACGCCAAGAGGAAACATTCAAACACACGCGGCTTCATGAGCATCAACCCATAAGATATAACACAGCAATTCAAATTATCGCTTTATTTCCTTGGACCAGTCAAGCATTTCATGGCATGTTGTACAGCGGATTAGAAAACTTAAATCTTATGTACCACTAAAAGCACTACCATGTCAACACACAGAGACACACACACTTAAGAGAGGAAGAGAAGTAGAGGGAGGAGAGAGAGAGAGAGAGAGAGAGAGAGAGAGAGAGAGAGAGAGAGAGAGAGAGAGAGAGAGAGAGAACACTATAATAAAGACAATGTGAGACAATCATTTTTTAACAAATCCTTAACGTCAGTCATGGAAATACATAAGGCCAAGTTTCTAAATCACCATCATTCCCAAGATTCACCCACACTAACAGTGCAAAGCGCTCAAGAGACCCAAGCAGTGAGCCAATTAAAAGCCACAAAAAAGAGAGCGAGTGATAGAGAGAGAAAGAGAGAGATACCAGGGGAGAGCAGTCATGCCTGTGATTTCCACTCAAAAACTGCAGAGCTTCACAGCAATTCAACAGCATACAAGTGTTTTACTCTAGACCACTAAAGAAATTCCAAGCACCATTCTCTACTACGTACATCTTAACCATTGTGCTAAGTTACACATCTAACTGTTTATACTATATATAGTATATACAGAGAGAGAGAGAAATCCCAGGCAACCATGGGATGGACAGACAGACAGATAGATCACCATCTTTTGCATCTTTCAAAAATGGTCTTATACCATAAAAGTCTTACGTTCCTGACTAAAAGGCCTTTGAAATAATGTGACAGACTTACTTTGTCAATCCTCTTTTTGGTAATTGGAACGCGAGCATGAAACAAGGATTTCTTGTAGTTACCTGAGACGACTATTTAGTGTGACTGATGCAGAGACAAAGTGACAATGACTTCAGTGACTTCTTCAATGAACGGACCAGAGTTTATTTGAGCTAATAAAGCTAAATCCCTCCAGAAATAACTGATCTCCAGACAGTAAGGAAGCGAGGTAGGAGAGTGATGAAATGATCTTACTTTACATACATGTACTGGGCAGGGCGATATAGCAAAATAAACGATCACGATGATTCTTCATATCAGTCAATATTCATAATTATCATAATAATTATCAAACAATATAATGAATAAACACTTTCTGAATAATCAGAAAAATAATATCAGAATAATGATCAAAGTGTTATATTTGTTCATTTTAAAAGGCAACTTTTTATCTCCTGAATGAAAAATTTGATAGTTAAGGTATCATAAGTTTATGATTTTTTTTAATCAGAACATGATTCCTTATTTCTAGCAAAATTAACATCAGTAAAATAGAATATTATTTGAAAATACCATATGAAAAAATTATTAAAAAAAATTTAATAATACATATATATATAAACATTACAATTGTAATATGTTATAACATTGTAACATGGCTCTGACAGTTTTAAGGAGACAGTTAAAGATTGCTTAGACTGATGTTACACTTTTAGTTATTGTGTCGCTGCTCTCGTAATTTCTCAACACCTTTTTATTGGACTGGTATGATCATTTTTAAAAATGAACTGGTTTGTGCCAACTGGCAAAAAAAACAAAAAGGAAAGACTCCCAAGACTCCTGAAGATGAGTGATCTATCTTTCCCACCATGTCTGTGACCTTCGGCTTGTGGTTGTTCTTACTACCTGCCGTGTGCGGCATCCAGACGAGCAGTATGCAAATGACCTGCACATATTACCAAAGGTGCATAAACAATGTCAACCATCATGTCTATCAAAAAATGCAAAAATTAAAATTGTTAAATTGTGGAATATTTGTTATCAATTTAGCGGATAACTGTACAAAAATGTGTGAGTGCAAAAATAAATGTGTATATATACTGTACAAATTTACTGTATATGTGTATTTGGGCATATGTATACAGTATGAATAATTTATCTCATTTTAATATATCCAATCATATATACATACAACTCGGCACCAATAAGTACAGGCAAAAGAATAAACAGAATGCATACAGTGAGGAACAAGCTGTAATTAGAGCAATTACTGTACAGTGGCAATATGAGATGCAAAGCAATTCAAAAGAAACCACGAACCCTCCAGACACCATTCACTATTGCCGACTAACACGTGACTTTCATTTCTCCTGTTCTGTCAGATCGTCTGTTACTCGCACTTTTCACTTTCAAGGAACATAAAAGTTACACATTTGCCTGCTTCCAGTTTTACTCAACTGCATTAGAGGCTGTAAAAAAGCTCCAGCAAGTGGTGTCAAATTGTCAGTAGTTTAGCGCATGCTAACACACCCCTACGCACCAACTTGATAGGTTGTTCAAAAGATATCCCCGGCATCCAAGCAATTAGTGCTCATTGTTTCCATAGCAACCTATGCGACCAGTGGGAAGGAGCCAGAATTTGGACCATAATTGTGTTTTCCCCCCTTGCTCTTCAGAACATTTCCTCACTATGATGCATTGTGGATTCAGGCGATGCAATGCCAAAGACGAAAAATACTTCAAACAAGTTCAATTATGCAGCTCTGAGCTTGAGCGAGTTCCCTCATTGGAGCGAGTCTCAGCGCATCACGAATCACACCTGATGCACATTTTAATCATTGATTCATTCTAGAAGCATCTGTTCATCCCTTTACCAAACACACAGACGGAAACAATATTATAATGAACTCACCAAATGGTCCGAGTTATTTAAGTGGATCACGGTCTAATCAGACGAGATCTGGAGGGCAGCAATGAAGAGTTTCTCAAACTCTGGACCTCTTGAAAAAATGCAGATATTTACAGAGGAATAATGATAGAAGTGATTGTGTGCAATCTACATGTTTGAGAGGGGGAATATTGTAATATGAAAAGGATCAGAAAATAAAGGTCGAAGCTTTTGAAATGTGACACACACACACACACACACACACACACACCTACACACACACAGGTTCACCAACAAGTCAACACAATCTCTGGAAAACACATTAAGCCTGTTATCATTATCAGCAGTTGCACACACATACACTTCATTTTCCTGTCATTTCGGTGGGAGTTGAACTGCGATATGGTGGAGGTTAAGAATTCTAGTTATCGTTGGGTCACTTTGGCACAATATATATTTCCACACCCTGTCAAAATTAAAAAAAAAAAAAAAAAAAAAGGGAAAGAAGGATTTGATAGTTTTGTTGAGGTTTATTATCGTGGAAATTTGTAGGTTTCCATGAAAGACATACAATAATGCTGAAAGAGAATTCTCTATGAAGCGTAATTGAAATAAAAAAAGCATTTAGAATAAAAACAATTTCCTTTTTAACACACATAGGCATAGAAAATACCATTTTGACATATTGTAATTTATAGGTAGTATACTAAATGAAAATGGGTGCGGAAGAATTCAAATAACTTTTACATGGTCACTACACAGGGTTTTGTAAATCTATTAAATATGATTAAACATCGATTTCAATACATTATATGAAACACATATATAATAAATACTGCGAGTACTACAGCTTTTGTTTTTATTGAACAAACTGCGTACACAAACATGGTAGGAAAAAAAACAATAAAAAAATGTTTTTACATCTAATCTATGTAAAACTCTCCAAACGTAATTAAAATTTGAATATTTGCAATAAAATATCCCTCAATTGTGATTTTACGCCTGATATTCATGCTAGACTGCACATCAATTATTACAACCCATATCCTGTAATAATAAAAATTGACTAAAATGAGTATGACTAGCATCCAAGTAGAATAAGACCGCAGACATAAAAAAGAAGAGACAGGAGAGATAGAAAGAGAGAGAGAGAGAGAGAGAGAGAGAGAGAGAGAGAGAGAGAGAGAGAGAGAGAGAGAGAGAGAGAGAGAGAGACAGATAGATGCTCTGATCTGTGCTGCTTCTAAGTCGCTGGCCATTAGCTGGACTCCTGCAGAATACGTAATTACTCCAAACTCTGTGTGTATGTTTATGTGTGTGCGTGCGAACGCGTAGGCGAACGTGTGCGAGCCTCGGTGTTAATTAACAGACTTTAATCATCTCATAAAACACCAAAATTTAGAGTCCAATTTACAAATAATTGAATCTGCTGCAGCATGTCAGAAGTGACGTTTCGAGTGATGACACGCTCTCACTGGCTCTCATTACTTTCCTTGGAACCTACGAATCTGAACTCATGTGCACTCACTGGAGTAAATATCTGACAGGAAGAACATCATGTTCCTGTTGTTCTGAGAAGAAACCTATAGAACCTTCACGCGTGGGGAAAAGCACCATGAGGTCGTTTAGACATGAAATCATAGCAGTAATTGCAATTAAACGCCAGTCCTAAATTTTTACAGTGTTTTAGCAAACGTAACCAAGTCAACGTTTGCTTAAGTACAAGTTCTAAATGTCAGAGTTAAAAAGAAGTCCAGGAAATTACATAATCATATTTTAATATCCATTATCTGTTTTCCTCATCATTCCCTGGAGAAATTATCATCACACTCAAATTAAATCTGGACCATCAATACAGCATTTCATACCAACTTACTGCAAAGAAAAACTGCAGAATGGTAATGCAGAGTTAAATTATTGCTCACTATACTTAAAAAAAAAAAAAAAAAAAAAAAAACACTTAGTGAATGTTTTTAAGCAAATGTTTGGATTTTTATTTATGGTCAGAGATGTAAAGCTCCCTTAAGCTCCTCTTTTTGTAAGTCGCTTTGGATAAAAGCATCTGCCAAATGACTGTAAAGTAAAAGTAAAGTAAAAAGTACCTGAAAATCATACTTGAGTAAAAGTATAAACAAATTACTCCATTACAAGTTACAAGTCCCAATTCCAAGAAGACATGAATAAAACTCAATGTATTCAATTTTAAAAGATCTTGATCATTTTACTCATACATATTATACATGTGGTTTAGCTGATAAACAGCTTCCAGTCCCTTCAGCATCCTGCAGATGGTGATATTGCATCGTCCGCCCAAAAAAATAACCACTGTAGAAAAAGATGTTGAATTGTCGCACACAATCACAATGTAACAAGTAAGTGTCTATTAAAATATAGTGGAGTAAACAGTAAAGATACTAAATACCAAATGTAGTCAAGAATAAAGTAAAAAGTTGCTCAGTACCAGTGTAAAGTATCCAAAAATACTTAAGTAAAAAAGTCAATTTACTCGTGTATTTTACACCACTGTTTCTAGTTATGTGTATGCGTATTCATGTATATGATATATTTATGTATATTTAAATAATTGTGTGTTTATATATACTGTATATTATCTATTCTTCTGTATGTTATTTCTGCTGTTGTAAGATGCAATTTCCCTGTGTGGGACAAATAAAGACATTTTCAATTCAATTAAAGAAAAAAACTCACAAAACTCCACAATGATCAAAAATAAATTTAGTTATCAAAAAAAAACATCTTTTAAAAAGAACACGGCTGCAATTACTCATTTATGCTCTCAGACTGATGCTTTCCAACATACTTTAGTAGAATTAAACCCTTGTGAAAGAAGGAAGAATGACTAATCTCCAGCTCGCATGGTCATCAACAACTCCATCCTCTGCTTTCTTCAGATGCCACTTTTTACCACAAGACCATCCGGACTAACGACAGCAGCCCAAACAACGCGTGACTCATGATACTAGTTCTCAGAACAAAAAACATCAGCAAATTGAATAATGGTCAATTAGACAGGTGCTTCTAAACATTGGCAAACAGGAGAGAGGAAAAAAAATAGAAAGAAAATGAATCAGCCTGCAGAAGAGTTTAAAGAGCATCTCTGCTGTTCACGGGGACAACATGACGAGCCATGGTAGTTTGAAAAAAAAAAAAAATGGAGGAGAAATGTTTTAGAATAACCAGTTATCTAGTTCAGTCGGTCAGGCTTGTGAGTCCGTAAATGAGTGAGAAACAAACGGACGCAGAAAAACAGAGGTGAGAATGTGCTGACAGTTGCTATAGTGACATGAAAAAAGTTCAGATGTGTTTTTTTTCTTCCTCCAGAGTGCGGGGTTAGCTTTTTTTTCCTGTGCACTCACATCCTCATCATCATTTTACTCGTTTGATTAAAAATGAATTAAAATGGCAACCATTACCGGGATTTATTAAAGATGTAATGAATTTGTCAGACAAATTGAAGTGTGGGTTTAAATCTAATGTCTCGGCGGGTCTTTTTAAATTGAGGACGGGTAATGTCAAATTAATTAGTCTGTTAATATGTGCGCCGACACTTCATTGCAAAGGTTAATTTTAATTTCTTGAAGATACATCGAAAATGAGAATGAAACAGGTTAATTAAAGTGATGGTGTAGGATTGAACCCTAGAATGAAGTTGGACTTCAGTCGAACAGCAAAACACTGCATTTGCGCTGAAAAGAATGACGTGCACAATTACAGATTTTGTAAAAATAACTACAAATGCCAATCCTCTCCATCTATTGCAAACAGACAATTAAGACTTCCTTCTGCTCATTTTGATTATTGGGAAAAGAAAATGGCAACACTGGCTTGTCCCTTGTGTCCAAAACCAACATGGAAAGTCCAACTGAAGAACGCACAAACAGACTTGTTGTTGTTTCGAGGACTTTCAAACTGCCGACAACAACCGTCTGTTTCAGGGTAGTTTAGCCTGGTCTGAAATTCCATCTGATCAAATCAACGTGAATAGAATAAAAGTGTTTAATAGAAAGTTGACTCTGATGAATGAGATTTTATCACATTTAATAAGCGCAATGACACGTTTAATAAAAAGGAATCGTGCAAACAGGTCAGGACGGAGAAGGAATCAGCTGCAATATGAAAATCCAAATTGTAAATTAACTAGGAATCTCTAAATAAGTAACAAATTGTTACGATCCTGCTCCTCGGATCCAGCTGGAGGTCTAGGAGGGAAGGAGATCGTTATGCTCCGCGACAGGTGGGGCTAATCACCAAGCTCCTTATAAGGAGATAGATATCGAGGAATAGCAAGAACTCTTTTAGTCTGTTGTTACAGAAGCCACTTCCGTGTGCCTCGTGTGTCTTTTGAAATCTTCTTCTGAGTTAGTAATTAAAACCTTGTCGTGCAAATCCTGCCATCATCTGCTTCATCCCGGCGTGGCAAAAATATACAGTACACTGAAACAAAGTTCAAAGTTCAGACAAACAAAGGAAGAAATCGCAGTTTGGTTCACTATTTACTCAGGCATGTAAATAGTGTGGCAGTTTTTAAACCTTTACAAAAGGTAAAAGAATAAAAATACAACGATCATATTTCCACGTCTCTTTTACAGAAACCCCAATACAGAAGGGTTGTGACCATCTGGATGAGCAGATCATTCGGAAGTCTTCTGCGTTAGTCTTAATTTGTATTATGTCATCAAAAAATTTAAAAGAAATATACCAAATGTTTCACCAGCTTGTTTGTTCGGAAAGTATTCCGTTAATTACTCAGCTACCGTTCGATAACTCAATTAAAAACAGCTAAAATTGTCACCAAATGATATCCTATGGGAGCATTTCTGATTTCTTGCAAAATACGCAAACACGAATGTCTGCTTCATTAAAAAAAGGAGTTTTGTAAGTCATAATTTGTGGTCTTAAACATATGACACACATTACAGTGCTCATACCACCAATAAATGAAAGCCATATTAACCTAATAACACACTTTATGCAACCGGTATATAATCTGTAATCTACTAATTCAGAATGACTGCATTAAACTCAAATGGCTGATGCCCTAAAGGAGCCTGTCACTTTTTTAACACTGTTTGAGTTTGAAACACGAAGCAATCCAAGACCAGCTTTGTAAATCTAAGCTTCTTAAAGGTTGTGGGTCATGGTGCAGTTTTTACAATCAATGTGAATTTTTCATTTGTTAAAAAGCAAGACAGTTTTTCATTATCTTTCGATGTAAAACTGTGCATCTTGATTTGGTGAAAGTGAATTAGGACACACGTAGCATAAAGACAAACATTTTGGACTGCATCAACTGAAATAGCATCCATTTTTGTTCCGGGTCAAGACATCAACACAAACAAATTATATTCCTTCCTTGGTCAGTCTTAGTTTGCATCACCTTAATCATCACATAGATTCCCCAAACCATTTCCAAATTTAGCCATACAGTAAATGCACTAGAATGTACCTGATGTAAATTTATCTCCACATCTCATGTCTTTCTCTTCTTACTGTACTGAAGTAAACCGATGCCTTCAGATATCTTCCGTGTAAGTTGCATATTCATTGTCCACTGATTTTTTTTTTCTCTTAGGCTGCGCAACCACATGAATAATGAATAAAATGCTTGTGTGATTTCCAAGCAGAATCAGTCACAAATTATGCAGAGAGATTTCAATCACAAACTTTAACTTCTCCGGTTTCTGGAAGCCGATGTGAATAATTCATTATAAGAGAAGTCAGTGCGGCAAAAAGATTCGGATTAAAAGGACCGTTTTGATTGAGCAGTCGTGACATCACCGCGACGGGCCTTAAAGAAGCATCGCCACTTTGATACTCGAACGAAAACATCGCAATTGGACATTCAAAGACACACGAAAATATATTAAAAGCAAGGATGAAAAAAAAAAATCAATTCTGTGGTGAAACTCAACAACCTTGAAGTAATCCGGAGTGATCAATAGGAAGATTAAAACGTCATTGTACGATCGTTGCACGTTCTACGTCTTATAGCCTTTTTTAATGAAAGAATTTATGTTTTAAATTCTCTCCAGTTCAGAGACAAGCACACAAATTTGAAAGATATCAAATTGTCAAAAGAGATGTACACGGAGGCTGAGATATTTACCATGCTGAGCCTCAAGCTGCAATTTAAGTAATAGTTCATCATGGTGTGCGTGTAATGCTCAATCCCGTGGCTCGAAGGCATCGTGAGTCACTTAGGATTGAAGTGTGCGGAAATGTTAGCTGTAGCACCGCTGGCTAACAGGTCCCGCGCGATTTAGATGTCTGTTTGCGCGCCTTCCACTTGCCTCTGTACTTCACCTTGGAATTAAACCGTTTTCGGAACATAGCATTCGCACCTAGGCCGTCAATAGACAGTGAAGATGTGTGCTTTAATAAAACTGAACAAGATTGAAGAGCGACACCAAGCCTCACGCGGTCAAACAGAGCTTTACAACCTATCCGGAATATCTGCAGATGACTTTTCTTGCCCACAGCAGCCAATGCTGCCAATTCATACTCATTATTTCCTGAGTGGATCACACAATCCGAGGATGAGGACGCCCTGCGGCCCACGCTGCTCTCCATCAAGCCTGAATTGCCACTGTGGGCTGAGTCAAAGCGCTGTTTATTTGCGTGTGAGTGTGTGTGTGTGGGGGGGGGGGGGTTGTAACACATGGAATTAAGTCAAGTTTTACTATAGAGTGAGAAAAAAAAGTGTAAATTATTAGTGCGAGATTCAGGGAAGCTTTAAAATGTTCTGGCGGCCCTATATTGCCCTGTATCAATTTTGAGTTCATGGTCAATTTACAGAGACTTTAAAATGCATTTATTTATTATTATTACTTTTTTTTAAATAGACAAATACAAAAACATAGAGTCTCCAGAGAAACAGAAAAAAACTAGTTCTGCAAATCTAGGTAAGAGAGAACAGTACGATTTCTACTGACATTTCTAAGAAGGTTTGTCTGATCGGTTGCGTGATTGTTGTGTGTTACATTTTTGTTATTGAAACTTTTTGGCTTTTCCTCAAATGCGGATTGTTTCTCTGGTGATACATTTGAAATAATTTAAACAAAATATTTTTTTGCATTTAAACTTTCTTTTAAGGTGCCAGCCAAAATTTGTAGAAAATGTAAAAAAACTAAAACTAAAAAAAAAACTGTACATTGTACATTGCGAATGTACATTCACTGTTACTTTGGACACCATTTTAATCTTAATTTAATCTTAAAAATATGACTATTTAAATATATTTGTATTATTAGTAAACAATCACTTTGGCAGTTGTCATTACAGGGAGTTGAATCTGCCACTCAAGCGTTGCAGGTTTGAATCCCGGTCAGGAGCGCATCACAACTCTCCTTTGGCTAGACACTGATCCTCACACGGCTTAAAGCTGCCCACTGCTCCGGGTTTGTGTGTGTAACTTCACTAGATTGGTTAAATGCAGAGAACAACTTTGATACGGTCCCTAGTGGCCATATTGAGAAACTCACTCACTTAAACGTAAACTTTCTTCCTTTTACATTGCATGGTTTTTGTTTATTTGTTGCCTTTGTGGATTAATGGAACGTTCACAACCGTAAGACCATAAACCACGAGTCTAATACTTTTATTCTGTTATGTCATTCAATTAAGGAAATCAGATCACCATCGCTAGAGAAAAGTTAGAAGAGTCAGATAAGAACCTTTAACTCAACGTGGAAAGACTTTAAAATTGCAAATTCAGAGATCGTGAGATCGAGGAGCCATTAAAATTCCCGTCCACAGTTTCTTCATCTTTCGAGTTCAAAACTAAAGCAAAATTTTAGTTGAGGTTTGCTGTGCTGGAGCTTGTAAAAGCCACATGTTGTTACCACTTAAAAAGCTCTCGAGTTGGGATGGAAGCTCTGCTGGTTGTTTTATCTTGGTAACTCCAGCGAAAGTGCTTCACGTACTGATGTTCCAGCTCCTTTTCTCAGGGTAACTTCCCTCTAGCGAACATGACAAGCTGTGAAAACCAAGAGCTTCCTCATCGACATCTAGACGCCTCTCTCAGTGCCATTTTGTCGAGGTATTGATGTATTTTTCTTAACGTCATTAAAGTCGCCAGCTTTGTTGAGTTCAGACAAGATTAACCCAATTTACATTGACAATCTATGGTAAAATGCACCTCGAACCTTTACCTCGCTCGCTCTTCTTCAATTCAGATCAAGTCCAAATGAATTCACAAGCAAAATCGATGCATAAATCAATTTACGTAAAACAACACCGTGTGACCATACAACAAACCGAATTTGATTTCATTTTACATGTATAACGATGTAACATCAAATATTTCACATTTTGAATTTCTTAGCTATCAACCATCTATGCCAAAAAAAAAAAAAAAATCCCAGAATTGCCAGCTAAATAACAGAAGATGCGTCATGCCAGCACTTGTCTCGCTTTACCACTACCACCCAAAGAAATATGGTGGTACTGTAGTTCTGCGACTAGGAGCCGTTTTTAATGGAGGGAGACATGGTGAGAAATGTGTTTGAGGAAATGGAGCAGAGAGCCATGAATAATGTGTGTGAAGGGCTGTGTGTCTGCAGTGTCATACTACATCAGAGTGTGGCCAGCTCATCGTGACTCACATGTGAGAACAGTAGCTGTGAGGAATATTGATGATATGTCAAATAACAAAGCTTTAATAATGGGCTTTACGGGCAAAGCCTTCTGTTCTTGTCCAGATGTGTATTTTGAGATTAGTCATCTCAGCAATATCTTGGGGTGGGATATTTTTTTTTGTTTTTTACTATCATTATTAAATCTCTTCTAGAGATTTATTGTTGGCTGGCAAAAAAAAAGTGAAACAAGTTTGTAAAAACTGAACCACAAATTATTTCCAAAAAAAAGACACATATATTGCTGTTCAAGAATCTGTTTGACAAACTACAAAATAATGATATGACTCATGCACTTAACTCGCTTTACTAACATAGACAGAATTGCTTTATTAATTTCATAAAGGGGACATTTTTGTGTTATAGCAGTATGACGGAATAAAAATTAAGTAAAAAAAAAACAAGCAGTAGAAATTGTGCAAAAAAGCTAATACTGTACTAGTAAATTACCAACAGGAAAAAATAACATTAGTCAAGCTTTGTAACTCGTGATGTTTTTGAAGACACCTGGCATTTAATTTGGAAAGTTTTCATCACCTTTCACAAAAACAACCCTGCATGTTTTTAGTATTTGATTCATTGAAGCCAATTTTATTTTAACCCAAATTAAACAAGTGACACATTCATGTCGAAGTAAAGGTTTTCTCAAAATGAGCAACACATCACTACCAGCTGAAAGCCGAGGAAGAGTCACTTACCTACTTTCAAACGACTCCTGTGAGTCACGTCACGTCTCGTCTCATCGTCCCTCAACCTTGTCATGTTGATCTCACAAAACATCTCTCTGCTCTGATTTATGTTTTATATGTTGTTACTGCAGGGGAAAAATGAACCAAAAAACGGATTAAATGGAATTACATTGTGATCTATAGGAAAATTTACCTTGGCTCAAAACCAGAGTTCAAGAGTTTCCAACCAGCTCAATCCATCGTCAAAGTCAATCCATCAAATACATCCCTGAGCCAAGAGTATGTTCACCACCAACAAATTGGGATGAAAAACACATAAAAACGCAAAATTATCCAGCATGTTCTTTTTTTTTTATTTGCATTTACTTTAAACACTTTGGCATTATGATAACGTCTGTTCAGGGAGGTTTGATCTTATAGAATCAAAAGTTGGTTATATCGAAAATGTTGTTTTTAAAAATTAAAAGCATCCAAAACCATCGAGATTACATTTCTGTACCACTCAGAAATTTTGTCAAATTATGACATGTAAAGTACTTGCTGCCATAAAAACATTCTATTTAACAATTATGTATAACATAAATCAAACTATAAAATGCTATGTTTGTGTATACATGAATTAGTATGCTATAGTATTAAATCAATCCTGGTTAAAAAAAAAAAAAAAAAAATATATATATATATATATATATATATATATATTTTTTTTTTTTTTTTTTTTTTTTTTTGAGGGATCTGACCAAAAGGCTAATACTATTTGTTCTGGCATCTTCGCGGTTAATGATTTGTACAGTATTTAGTATTTTGTATTTTGCTGTCGTCTAGTGGTCTTAATGTGCAAACGCACAAAGTTGAGAAAATAAATCCACTAATCTTCAAGCCTTTCCGCGTGTTTCTTTTTCGTCTAGACTAGCAAACGTAAACGAAGCCAACATACACACGCTCGTTTAGATTTGTAAAACGCTAAATAAAGTGAATTGTTAACTCACCCGAATGTTTTGTTTGGCGGAACGCAGGTTTTGGGACATAATTTTGGAGACCAAGTCAGGTATGAACGTTTCATAATTCGCATGTTTATTATTCACGCGTTTGCGGCCCTCACGAGGCAATTGTACGATCCTGAAACCGTAAAACCTCGACTACAACTTCGTTTCGGAATCGGATCCCTGCTGACTCGGATCTTTGAATCACGATCACAATAGAAACGAATCTCACGAGTCATTTTGTGATTCGTTTCTTTTCTTTGATTCAGATTAATTACAGGAGGCGAACATCTATTAGTAATATTAATAATTGCAATTATAAATCAATTTATAAACGTTTAAAACTATTCCATGTTTTGCTGAAAAATATTTTGTGATCATTCATACTTAATACGCAAAACCCTCATGATTGTGTTTACATTTCTTAATATCGTTTAATGCTTGTTTCACGCTAAATTAGTTTGTAATGTTATAGCTAATTACAGTGAAAATAGTTCAAAATTACAATTACAGTAATTGCATTTTGTAAAATTACTGTATTGCATTATGTTTTCAAGAGGACCTTGATCAGTGTTAAGATTTTGATCGATAGAGGGATTCATTAATAGTAAGTAGATCTATATTTTGATTGTTTTTTTTTTTTTTTTGGTTAATTAACGATCTAAATGAATAATACCACCACAACCGCTTTCATTTAAAATACATTTAAATAACTTTATTTAACAGGGAAAAAAAATCTATTTTTACTTCTTTGGAGAGACTGCTAGGGCAAAAAAAAACAAGATTTCATCAACTTTAGGCAAAAAGCAGAAAGCAGAAAGTTCCAGACAAACAAAATAAATATAAATCTCCCCATTTGACTCAATCCATTTGGGCTTGTGTGCTACTGTCAGTGAAACACATGTTTGAATTGACTGAATTGAAGTTCATCAGAAATCCCTGACGACAACACAGTTAATCAAAATTTGAACCTCAACATTGCTTAATATTTCAGTTTTTCATTCCTGAACACTTCGATCTCAAACCTTCTGATTATTGGCTCATAATGAACAAATCCAAAACACTCAACCTTTAAAAATATAGATATAACAATACAAATGAAGTTGTGAACCTAGAATTGGACATGGTTATTGATAGTTTATGAAAAATATGCATAAGAAAGTAAACAACAAATTCAAAAGCAGATATGACTACCAGTATGGCTTTTAATAATCTATAGTGTTGTTGAAAACCCTTTCCACACCTTAAACCCCCTATCAAAGTGCAAAGATAATGTGCCCAGCACGAGAAACGCAATCATTAAATAAAACATTTTAGTTGTTTTAATGCACAGTTATTCAAAATATTTTCTTTTCATTTTTGTTAGGTGAAACCAGCCACCACCACAGGTTGAATTGCTGTAAAGGTTTAGTGCCTCAATCTGTTAAAAACGATGGTGGGTTTGTTTCAGGGGTCATGTCCACAGAAAGGCAGGGTCTTGGAGAACCTGGGCCAAACGTTGGTTGAAGGGTCTATAGAAGTTTTGCAGAATCTCCTTGGTTAAAGGCAACATTGGACCAAGATTTCGATTGGCTGGTCTTCTGGTGTTGGAGGCGGGACTTTTCGTGATGTCTGCTTCTTTTTGTAGAGTTAGACGTCCTGGAGGATTTTACAGAGCAAAGGCAGAAATATTCATTAAAGTCCATGTACAAAAACTTTATTTTTTAGGTTAATTTTGTAAAGTATTGTTTCTCATTGAATGTTTTATTTTTCTATTATTATTATTATTATTATTATTATTATTATTATTATTATTATTATTATTATTATTATTATTATTATTATTATTATTTATCATTTATTATTATTGTAGTGTTGTTGTTGTTGCATGTTATTATTATTTTATTATTAGTATGATTATTATGATTATGATTATTATTGTCGTTGTTATTATTAATAATGTTGTTGTTGTTGTTGTAATTTATTATTATTATTATTATTATTATTATTATTACAATTATTATGTTGTTGTTGTTGTTGTTGTTGTTGTGAAATAGCCAGTCATAATCAGATAAGTCATAAATTAGACTGGTATCAAAACTTAAACATTTTTTTAAGGAATTTTAAAGTAATGGCATCATAAATCTCACCCAAATGTAAAAAGTCAAAGACTCGTCTCAAGGTGATTTTCCGGTTGGCTGCGTGATCTTCCAGTCGCAGGATAAGAATCTGCTCTCGGCTAAAAACACTGAGCCAGTCCAGCAGGTACATGACATACAGTCCAACCTGAAGCCTCACCTGGAAAAGAGAATCAGTTCTACTAAATAAACCAGTTGAATTATTCATACAATGATTGGGTTAATTCCTCAAAATAAGTTTGTAATGGATTGGTGGCTAAAACTCAACACATAGCTGAATACGAAAACTGTTGTGTAGAAAAGTCTGAATTAATATCCATCGTTCGCCAACAGATGGAGCCAAAGTTCTTGTTTCTGTGAGATTTAGAACTTTGTAGATGCAGATCTTTGGAACATGGAGTTGGCATTTCTATTTATATTTTGATAAAAGCAGAGGGCAAAATGTATCTCATGTAGGAATTTGTATTTTTTTTATTCAACTTAATAAAGAATACTGTGTCCTAACACATTGTATCCCAAACTAATAAAAAAAAGCAAAAGTAAGTTTTATCATGTTAAAATTAAAAGTAATTTTATCATGAATTACAAAGTTCCACATTTAAAATCCACTGCATTCCTCCCCAATTTACTATTTTTTACTGTTAGCAGTAAGTTTGGTTTGTCATGACAATTTCCATGGTGTAGTAAAGAGGAGTGTATTTAATTTTACTGTAAAAACTCTATTGTATGTACTTTTTTAACTAATTAAAACTTTTTTAATTTCCAATAAAACTGTTGTTTTATTTATCCGTCTTTAGCGATTTTATCTCTTTAGATTCCAGGATGGAAGCATGACTGTATTGTGGATGTCGAGGTCTTCACGTCGCTCTCAACCTACACAGCATTTGGTTTCATACTAGATCGCGCTTGCCAGACAAAGCTGTGATGAATCAGCATTATGCTAAACATGCTGTTGTGATTATCCAGGCCACAGACATAAATCAAATATTCATGATACCGTCCGGGAAAAAAAGGAGCTGCAGAACAATTGACTTTTCTGACAGGACCTGAACATTTCTGTAAAACTACTTTCATTTCAGCCTCCAGCAGGTTTCTCCAGGGCTGAAGATCATCTCCTGAAAGCTCAGCCGCTGGTGGATGTATCTTATCTACGCGACTGCACCTGCTGGCTGAACCAATTACATCATATCAGACTGAACAAAATCTGACTCTTACTCCCACCAGTTGCCTTTGGTGCTTTTCCCCTAATGAGAACTGCCAACGTGGAGCTTTGGTGAGTCACATCCATCTATCCTTTAGAAGGTCTGATCAAATTTTAATGAATAGTTCTCCACTAAATGTACAACCTGTCATCATTTATGACACCCAGTGTAATATTGACCTTGCTGGACTGCATGCAAAGTAAATTCTGACGGCGTCCAGAGCTGGGAACAACATGAAAAGCTGCACAAAAACCTTGGATTTCTGTCGTGAATCTTCCAGAAACTTGTGATGGATTCGCGTAAATGTACTCTGGATGTTCTTTGTAGCGATTATTCTCACAGCTCAATCACATTTAATTCTTTATTTAGTGCATCTTTAAGAAGTGTTGTATTTAACCAAGAAATTCCATTGGTTGAAATGTAACCAATCACACTACATCTAATCCGATGTATATTCAAGTACAAATAGAGCACATTACTAAAAAAAATGTCATTACATGCATAATTAAGCATCTACCGTAGATAGAATGTCTTTTTGTTCTTGTTTTGCAGTGATGTACTTGAGTAAAGAGATTTTGTTACTTTACTAAAGTTTTTTTTTTTTACTTTTTTTTATAAAAATACTCTTTTACCCTCTACCTGACTACATTTTTGATTGAAAATCTGTACCTTGTTACTCCGCTACATTTGAATGGACAGTTACTGTTACTCGTTACATTGTGCGCAACAAGTCGTCATCTTTTTTAAACCATTAAATGTTTCAAATTTCACGTCTGTATTTAATAATAAAGTAAAATAAATTTCATTCTTGGTGTTTTTTGAGCCTAATTTCTAGCCTAATGAGTCTACGTTCTATTAAAATTGGATACTTCACGACTTTTACTCAAGTCTTCTTGTAATAGGTGACTTGTAATAGAGTAATTTTCACAGTAAGGTGTTTGTATTTTACTCAAGTATGGTTTTCAGGTACTCTTTACACCTCTGTCATTTTGTGTGAACACTCCTAAAAATTACAAGATGAAGCAGCATGTTTAAACACAGACTGCAGTTGTCATACAGTCTTAGATCGTTTGGAAAACAATTGTGTTTGTGCTCAAGTGAGACTCACAGGCATTAGATTGTTGAGCGTGGTGTTGTAGATACAGGAACGGATGGATCTCTCCGACAAGCAGACCTCAAACAGGTGAAGCGATTCCGACACTCGATCGTGAAAATCCTCCACAGACTTATTAGCCACGCCAAAGTAGAGATAGTCCGAGTAAAGCCTGCTCTCTCACCAGAAAACACACACACACACACACACACACACCAGGTAAGAATGCAGTCTGAAGGCTCGGACACAAAGGAAGTACCTCTCCACTGGGTCTCTGAGCATCACAATGAATTTAGCATCTGGCTGAACGGCGTGAAGGAAGTCTTGTACCAGGAATGGAGGCTCTACCTCTGTACCGTTGTCGTAGAAATAAACCCAAGCGTTGTTGTCCCACATAGTAGATGCACTTGCCTCGCCTGTTAATCCAAGATGGAAAATAATTGTAGTCCGAGGTGTCAAGTAACAAAGTACAAATACTTAGTTACTTTAGTATAATTTTGGCTTATTTATACTATACTTTAGTAATTACTTTTTGCCTACTTTTTACTCCTTAAATTATTATGCAAATATCTGTACTTTCAACTTTTACATTTAAAAAAAAGTCGCGCTAATACTATTTCATTTCGTTTAGTTTTACACCATCCACCGTATGGTTTGTAACTGGTCCATCGGAGTTAAATGGTGACAGAAATGGCAACTAAGCGGCAAGTGAAATGTCTCTATAACAATAAAGGTATAAACATCTCTATAATATAGACCTATACCATTAAAAATGGCTTTTACTTTTTTACATGTAGTTGTCCAACCACTACTTTTACTTGAGTAAAATAAGGTTGAATTGACACCTTTACTTCCACAATACATATTTTCTTTTAAGTCTAGTGTCTATGAGTCTACTTGAGTACTGAATGTCACTACTTTTGACAGCATTACTTGTTATCTTACCTATAATGATGTTGACTTTGTTATGGCTTATAGACGTGCCGTTTATCAAGGCTTCTTGAATCTGATTGGACGCTTGGTCAAAAAGATCCAGGTAGTCTTCCAGTGGATAAGGGTTGTGGAAGCCATTGCTTAGCCTGATGATGCCTGGACAAGGGGAAACAAGTTTACTTGTCAATGACCTTGCAAACAGACAATGACAGAGCAGATGTGGCTATAAAAACCGTGTAATAAATCCGGTGTCGTAAAACGCAATGATCTGTTTAACGTTTACCCAAATGCTTCACAACAAAAGTGTGAGTTAGATGGGACACTAAAGGAATCTGTACAGGCAAAGTCAAGCCCGCGGGACAAATGCAGACCGTGCTCACATTTCCACCGGCCCGCGGCCCCTATTAATAATGTGTGGCCTGTCAGCACCGCTCCACACGGAGTAAAATACACATGTACAAAAAAAATCCACATGTACAAGAAAACGCAGAGCTTGTTTGGCTTGACACGTGAGCAGAGATTCTCGGTTTTGAACTTACGAACTTAAAGTTTGTTACATCCAGTGCATTGAAACCAGTTTTGAGCCAGTTCTGCCAGACAGGCGAGATGTCAGAAATGTGTTTATATGTTTCAGGTGAATGATTTCGAAGATATATACCTGCATACAAATATTAATATAGCATAGGGAGAACATGCAAACTTCCACACAGAAAATCCACGACCGGGGCCTCCCTACCAACCGTGCCACACATCATTAATTGTATATCTTAATAAAAGTATTAAAATGTTTAAAAAATACAGTATATTTTTTAATATGTGTAAATATGAGTGTATGTGTGTGTCTGTTGTATATGCTTATACTCGTGTATATACTATATACTATATATACTAATTTACTATATTCCTTTCTGGCAGATTTATAGATGCAAATGTTACTTTAAAACATTTTGTGGATTGTGTTTAGGTACTTTTTAAGGGTTGTTTTATTCAGTGTGAATATTTTTTATACAAAGTTTACGTTCGAAAATAAAATAAATGTTTTTTTTTTCTTTTAATCAAAAACACATTTTTAATATGCTTTTTTTTTAAAAGCTGTGTTTTGTTTTTGTAAGTGAAATAAATGAATACTGTATATTACGCTAAATGGTCAGCCCAACATTTTCACTTTTTCTAAAAGTTTTTATGCAAAACGTGGGACACTTTTAGTTTGATGTTCCACGGTTTCGTGGTCAAATTGTGATCACTGATGAAACATGTTGAAACATACCGAAGCGCTTTCTGGTCCACCAGTGTGGCTCTTTCATAGTGGTGAACTGGACCTCAGGATGTAGTCGTAACCGGTCGTAAAGGTCTGTGGTGCCACATTTGGGCTGACCGATGATGTAGAAGAAAGGGAGACAGCGCAGGCGGTAATGTCTTCCTGCATACTGATGAAGGTGAGCCGGGAAAGCTTTGCGCAGATGGTCATATATTGCTTGAAAGCGCTTGGAGTAAAGAGCATACATGTTCTTTCCGTATGGATCTGCTGTTATATTCCCAGAGAATTCTTCATACCAGCATGGATTCTTGAGATAGGGAAGGAATATTTTAGGAATTGCTGCGAATATCTGTAAATACATTGCAAACAGATTAGAACAGTTATCCTTATCGCTGGGCCACGACTGCCACAATTACAGTTTATAAATAAATAGTATATTGTTACAATTTACAATATTAATAAATATAGATATATTGGTCAACCATTGTAAAAATAGACTATTGTAAAAAATATATCGTAAAACCTCTAATAGAACTCCATGGTGGTCTAATTTTCAACTCTTCAATCGCTCTATTAGGTTTTACGGTATATATTTAATTTAATTAAATGTAAAGACAAAACTGTAAAATATATATATATATATATATATATATATATATATATTAATAAAGTCATGGTTTTTACGGTATATGAAAAGTACAATAAGAAGTTAAAAGTACAAAGTTTGATTTTATTATGTATTAGTAAAATGACTGAAGATAATGACTTTGCCACACTGAAAAAAAAGTGATAAAAGCATTTAATAAAGTCCTCGCGGCAATTTGCATTTTGAGGGATATGACTCACATATGACTACATTAAAAATATAAGTGTATTTTACTTATGTTAAGTTTTAAGTTTGAGGTTAAAGTTTACTTTTAAGTTTTATACTTAGAACTTAATACATTTTTTTTTTTGTGTGTGTACTTTTCACCTATGATGACGGACATTTACAATTAACATTTACAAAAGGAAATATTTGAACGAATAAATGCAGAGCCATTAAAGCTTGTAAATCTGTGTGTAATTAAGCAAACAACTTTAGAATTCTACATATCCAACACTAATACTGGAATACCTCAGGCCATTTTTTTCCATGACATTTGTGGTACTTACATGCGGCTCTTTTTCTCTTAGCTCTCCCAGTTCTGGCATTCTTCTCCGATGAAAATCCACTTTGGCTACAATTCTCCTGACGGCTTCTCTTAAGTCGACTTTTGAGGACAGGTTGACGGACAGCTGTGGTAAGCTGGAAACTACAGTATGCTGATAAGGTGATGGGGTTAAAAACAGCCCTTTCTGATCCCGCATCAAGATATAGGAAGCGGTGATGAGCGCGGTGACGGTAAGCCCGAAGAGGAAGCTTAAGATTTTGATTTTCCGTATGGACCCGAGGCTCCACGAACCCCATGTCTGGTGCTGTGCTCTGTTTGTGTCCATCACGGAGGTTCAGATCTGTGCTGTTTGTGTGGTGCTTGTCATTTCATTGGTCCATTTTTGCATCACATGTGTGTTTTTGAACGGAATAGTTCCATTGATATGTATTACTGTACCCTGTACGTGTCTGATGTGTGTCTTCGCTCCAAAGAGCTCGCTTTAGCCAACAAAGCTGACATCTTTCCTGCTGATGCTGTGCAGCTTCAGGTCGTTGTGGATGATGAGGTGTTTGTGGACGGAAAGACACAGTGGAATGAGGAGGCTGGATGCTCCGAGACTCCTTCAATTTAGACCCTGGTACAAACACGGAGTAAATATGTTTGGAAGGTCACAAACACCCCCAACCGCAGCTCAGATGGCTGAAAGGTCTATTCCTGTAAGACAAAAAGAGAACAGAAGCTAAGAATATATAAGTACACAATGGTTCGTCAATAATTTAGGCCTCGGCAGTCTGTACAAATCTGTTGCTGCCTGTCACACAAGTCAATAAACCTGTGATGGGCTTGGGATTAGAATCTAGAAACGGATGGAGGAAAGGTCACACAGGTCAAAGACGGTGTTGTGGAGAGTTTACGGAGAAGAAACGACTCATTTAGATTAATTTGGAGAGGCAGATAAGAGATAATACATCAGTGTGTTTGAAAAGCCCGGCCGCTCTTGGGCCTTTTCCAGACATTTCGTTCATTTTTCATGCACTGACACACGCACAATGTTCTGTGCTCAGATGAATCTCCCCGTGAGAATAATCCCCATGTCCTTGTCTTTGTAACGCTCTGACTGGAAACATCGCTCTGTTTCAGAATTTTTTTGTGATTTAATACGAAGGAGAAAACATACGTATATGATCCTTGTGATGAACGATCTGTTTCAGATTTATTTCTGGGTACCTATTTATAGGTACTTATTAACAAAAACAAATTACTTTAAAACATCTAATAGAACGGTCTAATTTTCAACCTTCCATCGAGGTGGCGCTCTATTAGAGGTGGCATACTACTATAGGTGTTCTATTAGGCTAAGTTGAAAGTTATGGTAAATAGCTTTAATTTATTAATAAACAAATTGATCTTATTTTTGTTAAAAGCAGCCCATTTTATTAACCTTCAATTGTTTTAATAATGACTATTAATTACATCAATATGGTTGTTGTTGTTGTTGTTGTTGTTGTTAGTGGTAGTACTGTTGTTGTTGTTGTTGTTGTTGTTATTGAATAAGGATAAAAGGAACGTTAGGAAAAAAATAATAAAAACGCACATCAATCTTTCTGTTTACCACCAAAGAAAATAGCCACCAATGTCACACACAATCACTTGCGTTGTCCAATTTCTATTGTGATAAATCAAGTCGTATATATTTTTGCTCAATTAAAGTTATGTTGTTGGGTTGGAAAAAAGTTCCTTGTTAAATGATTTTCCCATATAGTGAATATTTACTGTTAAATGTCAGCTTCTTTTTTTACACTAACAATTGAACTAAAAATCAATTAGTTAATTTTGCCTAGATTCTTCTCTGTACATTGAAAGATTGATGTGTCTTTAGGGTCCTTTGGAGGAGGGTCTGCCTTCTTCATCATTTTATCAGACAGTTCAAGGCTGTTATTTACTGCCTAATTGTGGTTAAATTTACCTTGGGGAAGTCATTAGCAGAAATGTGACTCTACCAAAGCCTACGCACACCACTGCGATCCATTCTGAAATAATACATAGATTAAAGCAGTGTAAATTATAGATGATTTCATATTTGTGCTTTAAATAAGGTTTGAGAGAGAGAAAGAGAGAGAGAGAAACAGAGATTAATGAAAGACGCTAGTCAAAGGACAACATGTGTGTTCCCATGGAGATGAAGGCAGGTGTCATTGATCTGTGTTGCTATGGAAAACACACTCTGGGAAAGCTCGGATGTGTATGCTGACCTTAAAACACAATCCCAGCGACAGATTGCGTGTCAAATCACGCTGATTGGAAATAAATGAAATCTCACCATTTGAATAGTAGTTTTAAGTGAACTACAGCCACAGGCATCTCTACATTTACCAGCCTTGATATCTATTTTAGGCAGAAGCGTTAAAATTCTGGCGGCTTTTGCATGGAGTTGGGTCGACATGTGTTGTCACTTTAAATGTATTTCAGAATAACAAGCCGGCGAGGTGAGACATCCGCGATCGTGTTTTCATTACGGATGAAGCTGAAGAAGAGGAGGAGTGGCGGACAGCATGCGGATGGGTTAGTAAAATACTCACTGCTGGAATGCCATGAGCCAGTGATTCATTACTGAGCATCTCCATCATTACAGCCGTCAGTCAGAATGGCAGCTCATGAAATCTTTAAATACCTCCCTGCTGAAGATGTTTTTATTTTTTATTACTTTTTTTTCCCAGCAATCTTTCGGCAAACCACAAAAATCAATTACCGTATTTCAGATTTTTCTGCAATAAAATGGAAATTGTATGTATGCATATATCAGAGGTGAGCATAGATTATAATCCAGATTAATATAAAATAATCTTGAAAAAAATGTAGATTAATTTCAAATAGACATTTTCCGCAGTGTGTGCAATATTTTGTCGTTTACATGTTTTTTTGTGTGTAAGCGTCAGAAAGAAAGTGGCAGAGCTGTGGAGGCTGGTGCCTGCGAGCACAGAGACTGTGCCAGGCAGTGCCATGACTAACAGATCAGACAAAGGAATAGATCTGGAAAGGTAAGGAGATGCCAAGAACCCGGGGGAAATGTTGTACCTAAAAGTGAAGAGGGCAAAACACACCAGCGAGAAGGTGTTCACACATGGGGACGCTCACACAAGTCAGTTTAGGTGTTTTGAAGGATTTACTACCGGTATTTTAAGAGTCAACTATGCATAAACACAAACCGTGACATATAACAATTTGTGTGTGTCTGCGTGGTAGATAATATGTTTGTGTTTGTAGGATTACCATAATTATGTGAATATAAGCACCCCGTGAATATAAGCACCTTTCTGATTTTTCAGACACAAGGTAAAACATTTTTTTTTATTTTATTTATGACCAAATTATGTTAATTATCACTTTAAAGTACTTTTTTTCTTTATTAAAAAACAAACAAACTTGTGACTCGTATGACTTAAACAATGTCTTAAAAAAACGATAACTTATAATTTATTCTAGCGATCGGAACTTTATCTCCCTTAGGCTCCCATGAGCCTTTGGTCGACAGACTAAAGCCGACTGAGCTAGTTTTTGCTAGACGTAAATCTAGTAGGCGGACCTACTGGGTGCAATATCTGTTTAGTTTTCATCTTTAATTAAATGTTGTTTAATCATACCTCTTCCAGTGTTATTTTGTCTTCTTGTTAAGTGTTGCAGCGTGTCTAATGTTTCTTTATTTCTGTTATTGAGCTAATAAAAACGTATATGCATGTCTGCCTCCAGAACCATTAAAGAAACAGGACACAATCCACACCACTGCATAAAGACAACTTATATATATATATAAACTGAAAATATTATAAAATGCTATTATAAGCATCCAGACTGAACTTTTATGTTGAAGTTTCCACAGACTTTTATGTTGAAAGCTCCCGTCACGCCGCCTTGTTGTGTACCCGGTTTCTGTCTTTGTTGCCATAGTCACCCAGTTGTTTTGCGTTTGTGATAATTTGTAATTATGTCATGTATTTAAGTTTGTCCCAGTCATTGTCTTGTCGCCAGTTTGTCAGTTGTTGTTATCTGTCACTTTCGCCTCAAGTCTAGTCTCGTCTTGTTGAAATCCTGCCTTGTTTAAGTTCTAAATGTTTTTGTATATCCCTGTGTATCGACCAATTGCCTGCTACCGACTACGATATCTGATTAAAACCCTTATTGGAAATTTAACCGTGATCTGTGATTGTGTGCCGTGATTTCGGCCAGGAAGCGCACGTGAGTCCACCCTGCCTTCGTCTTGCTGACAGTCAATTTATGACACCCCGGAAGTCCCATTGCCTGCTACCGACTACGATATCTGATTAAAACCCTGATTGGATATTGAACCCTTCGTGCTCCTTGTTCTCTTCTTGGATGTGAGTCCACCCTGCCTTGTCCGAGTCGTCGTGAAAGTACAAACTGGCCACCATGGAGTCAGCCTTTCAGGAGGTGATCATGGCCGAGAACATTTGCGCTCAGGAGGAAGGGGAACGCATACAGGATAAGAGGTTGGACGTTTTGTTGCAACAGGTCGCCTTTATTGGCACACGCCCGGAAAAACCATTTGCCCAACATATTGTTCCTGAGCCATCGTGTGCAGTTGAAGTCATGTATGTTCCTGAGCCGGTTTGTGCACCTGATGCCACGAGTGAGCCACGCCTTGCCCCAACAACGCCGCACCTCGCTCCAGCCACGCCAAGTCTCGCCCCAGTCGTCGTCGCTCAGTCGCATTCAAGCCACGCCCAGTCGGCGTCAAGTCACACCCAGTTGCCGTCAAGCCACGCCCCTTCCAAATCAAGCCACGCGCCTGCCAAGTCAAGCCACAGTCTAGTCTCGTCCAAGACGAGCCCCTGTCCGCTCAAGACGAGCCCCTGTCCGCTCAAGACGAGCCCCTGTCCGCTCAAGACGAGCCCCTGCCCGACCAAGTCTTTTCTGTCAGTCATTGTTACCTGTCACTTTCGCCTCAAGTCTAGTCTCGTCTTGTTGAAATCCTGAAAAAAATGTTTAAGTTCATGTTTTTGTATATCCCTGTGTATCGACCAATTGCCTGCTACTGACTACGATATCTGATTAAAACCCTTGTTGGACATTAAACTTCTTGTGTGCCGTGATCTCACCCAGGAAGCGCACGTGACTCCACCCTGCCTTCGTCTTGCTGACAGTCAATTTATGACACCCCGGAAGCTTTTGAGCTGCTAATTTTGGGAAAAAACGGGTGCTTATATGCTCGTTAATATGGTAATTTAACTAGTAAAACAAATTTTGAAAATAAACCAAAATTCAAAACGTTTCCCCATTTGTACCTTGTCCATCTCTGCAGCGTTTTTACTATTAAATCTGAGTGTGTCATTTCTAAAATGGCTAAAAGTACAATTTAGAGGGCAATCAAAAATGACATTCATTCAAACTGCAAAACACCCGCTAACATGAAATTCAGCTCTAAAACACACATCCAAACTAACAAGTACCAATTCCAATTGTGCTGTGTGAATAGCAGGAAACATGCAGGGATAGCATCTTCTTCACAGTCAGGAGAAGTGAGAGGAAATGAATGAAAGCAGCAGCTGATAGAGACTGATAGCGGAGCTTAGGAGACGAGTCTGAAATGCATCAGTGGGTTATAATGCAACATACTGACAACATCAAATTCAAAAATCTTTGCTAAATGCTGTAAGTACTGTAATCAAAAGCATTTTAAAGTGTGTGCTTTCTTACTTATCCCTCAAACTGTTGTATCCATCCATCCATCCAGCCATCCATTTACCTATTTTTACCTACATTGCTCATATCCAGCAACTTCGAACAGACTTTGAAAAAGAGTAGAGCAACATTCCACAAGCCACAATCGACAACCTGATTAACTCTATGCAAAAAAAATGTTGCAGAACTGTACGTTTGACAGTGGCATTTTATTGTGTATATTGTTATTTTGGGCATGTTTATAAGAAATGTTTCAGATCTTTGTGTTCATCTGATGAAGAAATGGGAGCAAAATACAACGGTTTATTTGTAATTTTTTTTTGCATTTATATATGTGTGTATGTATGTATGTATGTATTTATGTATGTACGTACGTACGTATGTATGTATGTATGTATGTGTATATATTATATATATATATATATTTTATATATATATGTTTTTTTTTTTTACAGATATTGTAAAATGAAGTATATAAATATGTAAATTCCCAAAATATATAAGACTTTTTAATAAAATGCAATCTTTAAAAATGTGAAAAATGTTGACATATGGTCACAGCTTGAAATAAAAAGCAACAATTACCTAGCACTACAGTAGACAGCTTTTAAAAGTTAGAAGAATTGAACAAGTCATAAGACTAGAATGTATTCAAATACAACATTACAAGTGTAGTTTTATGGTAATATGATTGCATGGTTTGTAATAATGTGTTTATTAAAGTATAGTTTGCCACTAAATCGAACAATGTATTGTATAAAATAAAAATAGAAATACAGTGACGTAAATGAGTCTAGTTTTGTTTGTCATTAAGTCTCTTGTACACAAGGATCCATTTATATGTGGAGCTATGAATAATTTTGAATACATTTGAATTTTGAATTTGGCTTGCTTACTAAAAATCCATCCAAAAGAAAGACATTTCTATGGCAGTAATCAAGCAGTTCTAGAACGTCTTTTATTTTGAAGGTCCCTGTTTTATCCTAATGAGAGTGGCGAGTCTAAAACACGAGCAGATTAATATCTCCCTTTCAGTTGTAGCCATTTACATGTCAAATTGCTCCAAGACATGAAAAATCGTTCTGTGTGTGGCTTTTAATCTTTTTGCGCTTACACTGGAATTTATTCCACACGTAAACAGAGGTCTGCTTTAAATTGCACATTAAGAAACCAAACTATATACTTCGTAAGGCTTCACGGGGTATTTATTAGTTCAGGTGGTCTATAAAAACAAGCACTTCTCTTTAAATTGCTACCAGTGTTTTTCTAACTAGATGAATACAGGGACTATCATAAATAATTTTACAGTAGGCAGTTATTATTAGTGACATTTGTATAAATCCAACCCATCTGGCCGACATATGTGCTTGTGGATGTGGACTTCTGCAAAAGTAAGTCTTTGTCAGTGATGGTTTATATATACGCTCGATGACAGACCCGTGTTCTGTCTGGCAGCTTTGTTTTGCAGATTTGTGAAGACGTTTGTCTCTCACTCATTGCTGGAAACTTGAAGGATGTGCTTTGCTGCTGATTTCAGCCTGTCAGTGGTTTGATGGAAGACTTTGTTGTCTGGGTTTGTTTTTTTTGCAGTATGTGGAGCACAATATCAGGGAATCTGGGGAAAGACGTTTATGTAATCCTTGAAAAAAAAAGACTCTGAAGAATGTAATAACGCTGGGTAAGAAAGAGCAGTAATTAAACCACAGAGGTGACAGACGGGGGCTTCCCTCAGGTGGTTTATTCTTCAACTTATTAGGAAAGACAAGCTTCCTTGAGAATCAATGCACTCAACTTAAATATTTTCTCTTGTGGATCAATATTGCCTCCATCCATTTTTCAACACACTTTGTCTGTTTCTGATTTGCGGGGAGATGGGATGACTTACAAAATCGATTAAAAAATAACAATATAAATAAATATTATTACTATTATACTATTTTTATACATAATGTTACCAAGAATTGAAAAACAATTTTTAAAAATACAGTTGTATTTTCAATACAATACAATACAATGTAAATTCAATACTTAATAAATAAAGTACAATAAATACTATACGCATGTCATTAATCAATAGTTCAACTTCTAAACTAAGAGCTAGAATTCAGCGTCTTCAAGATCAAGATACTCATCTTAATATATTTTGGTGAAAAAAATGAATTGTGAAGAAATGTTGTTATCGTAAATACATACAGTGGTTGATTCTGATTGGCTAGATTTAGATGGGCATCTTGATCTTGAAAAGGCTGATTTATAGCTCTTAGTTTAAATTGAACAATTGATTAATGACATTTGTTCATTTCTGTCACCGAATGTTCCTCTCAAGAAGCTTGCAAAGCTGCAAATTGCTGCAAAGAGATTTTACTAAAGGCCATATAACTGTGTCATTCAGATAAACCCGACCTTCAGAAGGAACACTGAGAATTGTGATATAAATGTCCTCGTCAAATCTATGTCTGCAGATTTAAAAATTCTTTATTTTTAAATTAAGTTTTTTTTTTTAATTTCTTGACAAAAACATGATTCATTTTTGTTATCATGACTTGAAACGAAACGCAACAATGAAACAAAACCAAAACAATACAAAACAAACTTGAGGAAGTTACATTTTCACAAAAACTGAAATGTTGTTTCCTTCTCCAATCCCTAAATCATTTGAACACAAACTTCTGTAATGTGGAAAATAAAGTAAAATCAAGAGAAACGTGATTTATCCCAGGGTGGGGTGAACCAAACAGCAATGAAATTAAAAAGACAAAATAAGTACAATCATATTTACGTAGTATATGGAGGGGGGCTACAAAATAACTAAAGAAAAAAAAAACCCTCCAAACACAAAGATCCTCTTTAAATAATTCAGATTATTAAACATTTTATACTAAGGTATATAAAGTTTTAATGTGTTGATGAAATACAAATTCAGACATAGATTATTTATTGAATTTTTTTTTCTGCTTTGTTTTCCCTTATTCACAGCAAACACTGGTTGCAGTCCTCTGAAACACTATGTTGTGCTTTATGGTCATCTCAGGACACTTTTCCTGCCCCAGTTACACACACTACAACAATAGATCCAAGTTCGGCTTGCCAGTTAATCAATAACATCTCCTTTGTTAGCACTTCACTGCACAATTCTCAAAGATAATACTAGCAAATGTCAGCACTCTGCTTGCGCCTGAACATTTAAGTCACACGGCTTCCTTAGTGTCAGATAACAGCTGCTTTATCTAATGAAAAAAGGCAATGCACTGGACCAAATTCCTAATTAAATCTGTTTTCTGGAATTCCGGATAGATCGTAGATACAAAATAAAGGTTCACTGAAAGTACGGTTATTGCACTCTACTAACAGAAGTGAGCAACGCATAAGAAAGATCCTCTTCCGTTATTCAAGGTACTTTTTTTCTCAGAATAAGAAATCGCCAACAAAGCTTTTTTTACCCTGTCGTGTTTCCGTTGCTATTTATGCTGAGTCTAGAGCAGCACGTGACGTTTTTCTACTTAAGTGAAGCAAGTGACATTTCCTGGACATCATCGGATCTGTTCCATCGCTCCACTAGAATGCATTTGTAATCTGTCTTTTTCTAATTCCGAATGAAACGACAAAACGCAATCTCCGATCAGACAGCACACTTCTGTCCTGTTCTGCTCTCTGGTCTCTGTAGACCATGCTATTCTAAACCAAAACAATGCAGCCTTTTTGACCACAGAATGCCATTGGCCTCGTCCTATCTTGGGACAGTGGCTGGCTAATGTTCCATGCATCATTAAAGAGGGCAGCAGACCAAAGCTCCTGGCACCAATGACCAGAAGGGAAAGACAGACAGAGAGCGAGAGAGACAGAGCAGTGAACTCAATCTCCCCTCCATTTAGAGGCCATCCTTCCTTCATCTGTGCCATTGCACAATGTTTATATTCCTGCTCCAAGCATGTAAGACTGACACCCAGGGGGTCTGACGTCTCCGATAAAATCACAGTATGACTTAATCAGATCTAATTCTGTCTGTTCATGATACCCATTCATGTCACAATTCAGGTTCTATAAATAGATTTAATGGGGGAAGGGGATATTTTTATTTTAAATTCTCCAACATATTTTGCAGTGCGTTTTCATTCATGAGTGGTTTTCTCTGACTCCAAACATGTTTTCGCTATACAAACACACTAAAAGGATATGTTTTCTGTTCTTTTTTTGATAGGTGCCAGCTTTGTGTCCAGTGTGTGCCGGGCCTTTGGTGAACGGAATGTAGGCACTATGTGGGTGTACCATCTGTGAACGATGCTATGATTAGAAAGATAAAACCACAGAATTGCAATAAACAACTGCTGTGTTATTTCAGAGTTTCCTTGAATCAAAAAGCTACTGAGCTAAATGTTATGTGCAATATGCAAAGTCGCTCTGCTAGAAAAGCTTAAGAAAAATATTGGTATTAACCATAAAAGTATTTTAGAATGATATACTCGCACACACACGTATAGCTGTATTTCTCGTGCTTTGGCCAGAAAGTGTTGCTTTGGAATTCAAACTTTTTTTTACATGAGCTGTTTAGATTTTCTCTCTAATAGGTTTTCAAGCATTCAAATAGCCATTAGACACTGGAAGCAAGTGTTTCCGGTGGGGAGTGGGGGGTTAGCATGTCCATTTCACTGCAAGGTCTTGAAGAGCAGAAATATGCGAGTTAGCAGAAATATTTTATGACTGAACTCAGTAGTCCATTAACACAGACTTACTGTGGCTCACTGAAGCAGACACGTCTCACTATTCAGGGCAACGTACAACATTAAGACCGGCTACGCTACAAATCGATACGCTTCAGCCTGGAGAAAATAAGGCAAAAAGTATGATGCCTGCCAATTAAGCATGTTGACTGTGTGTTTGCACGTGCACCTTGCAGTGACATTTGGGATTATTGGGATCAAAAGTTTTTTTTTTTTTTTTAAGATACAGCTTTTGTAGTATCAGGATATATACAATTTCATATATGTGCCTTGTTTGCAGGAATATAGAATGGAAAGTCTTGATGACATACTAATTGGCCAGTGCACAGACGGTACAAGTCAGAAATTACTTAATTCTTTTTCATTTGGTTATTTTTCTACTTTCATTCGCTTTAATAAGTTTGCAAGTTGTGTTTCTTCAAAATGTTGTTGCTTTTGACAAGACTAGACAGACTCTTTCTCTCACACACACACACACACAGACACACACACACACACACACACACACACACACACACACACACACACACACACACACACACACACACACAAACAAACACACACTCTCAAAGCTTCACACCAGAAGCCAAAGGGCATCTGTCAACCTGTCAGGACAAGCTTTTCATCTCTCAAAATTAAGATAGAAAAGAAATGTTAATAAAGGTTCTGAACCTGATTCTCAAATTTTTAAGTTTCTGACATCTACACTTGAGATTTACATCAAAGCGATGTGAAAAGAGAAATATTGTATGATATGGCATGTCTAAAGAAATAACATCTTTACCAGATCTTGTACAAATCATCTTTCTGCCATTGTTGTGATGTGATTTCTGGACGTCATGAATTGTTTGCAGTTGAGATTAAAATCCAGTGTGTGCTCAAATATGCAGACGGGCATACAGTGGGTCAAAGTGATGAAGGCTTTGGTTATTGGTATGGATAGCATGTTGACTCAGCAGAGACATATATATTCTCTTCCGCAGCCTGGTAAATATATTTCGAAGGAAGAGAATCCCCAATATACAGTCCTTTTGCCAACAATTACTAATATATCACAGCCTTGTAGACACTTCAGAGCGCAGTAGCCATGACAAACATGAAAGCACTCGACTGCAATTTCCTAAGGCAATAAAGCTTCATTTTTATTTTTCATGTCAAGAAAAACAAGAAATGTCAGGCCTGTTGATATCTGCCATCTTCTAATTGCGGTAAATGTTCCCTAAATATCAGGTACTTTTTTGATTAGCGGCAACTGATAACTCTTGACAAAATAAAAGTTTGAAATGACTATAAATGTGTTCAGCAAAATCTATGGTGGTAACCAATATCACCACACCGGCTCAGTATGAATGGTCTAATGTTTTAGCTGCGCATTCAGAAATGAGTCACGATCATCCATTCTGAATATTGCTCAACTTTTAACCTTGAACCTACATGTTTCCTAAAAAACATGAGGCAAAAAAGGATGTTATTAATGGACTATGCTGGATTGTGCTTTATGTGTGCAAATTAAACATAGAACACAGAATGTGAAGGTATTTTCACCAATTGAAAACAGTGTTAAATTGTGTACCATTACAAACAGTGTACAATTACAAACAGTGTATTACAAACAGTGTATTGTAATGTAATCTATGGTTCACTGATGTAACAGTTTACAAAACAATAATTTTGTAACAAAAAACTTACATTTTCCGCAGTGACTGTGACTATTGTTATATTGTATAGTATACGTGAAAAACAACATACTGAAACTGATTATAGTACAAAAAAACTGAGGGTAAAAATGTGCGAACTTGCCTGAGGAGAATTCTTCCGTCACAACGACATCCCGTCTATCTATGAAACCGAGTTCGAGTAAATCCGGACGAGATTTGTTTTGCATAAGTCGGTCTGATAGTATTATTATCACCACGGTAAAACCACAGTCCGCACAGCCGAGCGCGCTGTCTGTCATCCGGCGTTTGTGTTGTGTTCGCTGTGCGGGGAAAGCGCTTCTGCCCGCTGCCCTTAATTCAGCGTTTTAACATGTAAATCCTCGAGCACGCCTCTTCAATGTCTTTGATCTCAACAATTACACGCCCATAAAACTTACCTCGACAACTTCTTCGCTCCTAATAGTCCTCTGAGGATGTGTGTTTCACAGCGGTAAAATGCGACCGCGGTACACAGAACTTTCTGACGGACTGAGTAGATAAAACAAAACCTCTCTCTCTCTCTCTCTCTCTCTCTCTCTCTCTATCTCTCTCTCTCTCTCTCTCTC